>NJDD01003028.1:13971-42648 GCA_002245505.1 Calephelis nemesis
AATGAGAAAACACAATGAACAATCGTATAAAAATGACAGATTCGAAATTCAAATGTAATATTTTTTTATTTTTAAGTGTAACAGTATTTATGGCCAGACTAAGTAGAGCCGATAAATAATAATAAAATTGACTATTAATACACATTGTAATAATTAAAAAAAATAAATTAGTTTGATCAAAAAGTGCGAAGTAAATCAACTGAATTGTCTAAGACTGAATTCTCGTAAACTTCGATTTTCAATTTATGACCAAAGACAATTTACGATGATGCCGTATTGCTTTGTCGGTCACAAGATGGCGGATGGAAACATTACGTCCAATAACGACTTTTACGAGTATTTAGATGAGTTGTAGACATTTTGTTATACGTCCTTGAGATAGCGTAATTTTTTTTTATATTTTATGGCGAAAAGCAGGATTTTTATACGATCAATTTGAAGACATTGTAAAAACTATGTTTTAGTTAGAGGCTAGCTGACTTATAAGTACCTAGTTGATAATTGTTTTTACGAATTGCTAGAAAGCCTATGATTTGAAAGTTAAACGTACGCTAAGCCTAAGCCTAAGTTTGTCTACCTTATTAAAAAACATAGACTAAATTAAAAGTAAAGTTAAGTTGACATTATAATCTGTACCCTATATCACAATGTAAAGATTATACCAGGTTGAAACTTGGAGTAATTTCATCCATGTTTATTAATAAGACTGTAATGGTTCAACAGTAAAAGTAGACCACTCTAGGTCTATAAGACACTAACAACTAGCTCACTTAAACTTGCTCCAGTCTTACTATTTTTGGATAATATTACCCTTTGAAATGAGCTAATACAGCGAATAAGAACACTGAACATAGGTGTTATAGGACTAGCGCTGTTTCTTGGCTATGGGTGCATTTTATATACATCTAATTCACTCTTAAGACTTAGAGAAAACATAATGATTATTACTAATTGTTGAATAATGAAACACACATACAGATGCACACATTCGCGAACACACATACACACGCGTGCATAAATATTCCTATATAGCTTCATACTCCTAAAATACTGTAATAGTGAAACATATACTTCACGCTGGATCCTTAATTTTAGCTGAAAATTGCTACAACGTCGGAGATAGGTTACTTATTTTGTATAATTAATGAGTAGGTATTCATCATTTTACAAAATGAGTGTAGAGGAAAATAGTATTTTAAACTAAAGAGAATAAACTAAAAAAGCTTAGCTATATCGTAATGAAATGTAGAGAAAATAATGAAAATTTCGAACTATTACTAGCGTTACGACAAAATGTGTTTCTTTCTTGGCAACACTGACAAAAACTGTCACAACGGGGTTTTTCAGATGCAAAATATTGACATCCGGCGAACTTAGTTATCGTCAACGGCGACACGGCGACAAATTGTATTTGTCGTAGACGAAAAGCTGAAAAGTGGCTTTGTCTTAGGTTATAAACGAGTTTAGGAAATATTACCGTTTTCTTCGACGTTGTGTAACTGACAGAGAGTAAAGGTTCCAAGAGGCGGTCGATATCAGACTGGCAAAATGATGACATGAATTTATAGATGGCACTGGAATAAATTCTCCGATCTAAATTTATAAGCAATTACTATGATATTAAGTATGTTGTAACTGTTTTTCTATCTAAGTTTGCATAATGTAACTATGATAAGAGTACGATATAGTACCTACGTTGAACAAAAAAAATTGGTTTGATTTGATTTGATAAAATGTCCAAATCAATAAAAAAATATCGATATAAATGCTTACCGATACATAAATGATTAAGTTTTGACATTTAATTAGGTACATTCCATAGGTAATTATTATGATTTAACAGTAAAAAATTAAACTGATAGAAGAAGGCGTTACTTTGCGGAAATCCATAGTTAAATCCAAATAAAGTTATAATATTTGCTATTTTTTTGCTAAAAAACAGTGTGCTATGAATGAATTGAACTTACCCGAAAAAGCTGGATATATATTTGGGGGTCTTTGGCTTCCGTTAAGTCCAATGCAGTCATAATACATTATTTTTTCTGTTTACATATAATTTTTGGCACAAAATTGCAAATTAGATCTTTTTTTTGGATTTAATAAAAATTTACCTTTTCGTGGGCTTGTCTCTTTGGCTGTTCACTTTTTAGGCAAAAACTTCAACGGATTTTTACCAAATTTTGTGTAGCAGTAGCTCATAGGCTGGGTCATCATTTATGATACCTTTTCCACGACTAAAATTTTCCATTCTCATCAGTAGCCACGAAAAGTCACATTAACGTTACTGCTAGTTGTGTTGGGTATTAGGTGCTGGTTTACCCACTTGTATTAAGGCTAGGATTTTCGAGCGCTGTTGGCTACGCACGACATTAACCACCTTGCGGCTATTTGTCATAAAATATTACATAATGTGGTGTTAAAGAAAATTATACATATTTTAAAAAAATAGCCATTGTTTTCCATGAAATGTCATTTTTCTACTTTTCAAATAAAACCTGATGAGCATTATCATATTTTTTATATCCTAAAGAAGTTACGAAGACCATGTTTTGAGTCTTTAATACATACAAAACGTATATTGAACTGAACTTTCCCTAAAATATAGTTATTCTAACTTTCAATAACAGAGCATTACCGTATTTTTTTGTATTCTAGTGAAGTTAAGTGACATGTTTTGAGTCGTTAATAAATCGAGAAAGTATATATATTTATAATGGAAGGCAAACAAGCAGACGGATTTCCTGGTGGTAAGAAATTCCCGCCGCCTAGAGACACCAAAGTTGGTAATGGTGCATTGCCAACCAGAGGCCGGGATGTTAGGCCTCGAGCAAAAGTAAGTTAACCGGCTACCTTACCCTCCGAACCGGAACACGTCATGACGTTATGGCGGTAGGAATAGGCGGTGGTACCAATCCGGGTGAGTCGCTGCGAAACTCTACTACCACCTAGTCAGATGTCACGGTGTTAGTAACGGCAAGCCTATGCTCGCCTTTTACGAGCTGCCTGGCACAGGAAGGCAGATGGTCTATTCTACAAAGGAGGCCGGACCAACACGGGGTAAATATATACATTATAGGTATATTTTTTTAAAACGAAACAAAGCATATTTCGTTGTTTAAAATTGAATCAAAAATAGGCGGTTTCGAAAATCAAGACCTTAACCATTTTAAGCTATTTAAGGAAAAAATCCTTCACCATTCCGTATTTGGAAATTCCAACGTAGAGGTACACTGTTCTTGAAGGAAATTGAGAAAATGTATATAAAGAGCCCTCGAACATACTGAGGCCACTTGTACCACGAATGGGAAACGTTTCATATTTCCCAACTGATGTACTGTAATAGATAAGTGTGAATATTATTTTATTCGATTGGCGTCTTTATAAGCAAGTATCTTCACGCTCATATTTCAGATGATCTAGACAATGGGATTAAAACAGCCACGATAAGCCGAAGGTTTTTAAATCTACAATGTAATAGGTTGTATTCCTATTGCCGACCGCCCAATTATGCAATCACGGGCAGAAAAAAAACGACGTTGCACTCTGGGAATGCCGGCAAAAGTGAAATATTGAATATTAACGCGTAATTTAATAATGTGAATTTTGATATTTTGGAATTTTTAGGGAATTTGCACGAATTGCTTAAATTATCAGTATGAAAGTACTGATGTGGTAGAGTAAAATATTCATTCAGTGCGCTATCGTACACAAACATGACAACATGAACATTCGCGAAAGCACCCTGTGCCGTCTTACGAATTTTAGATCAGGTCACGTGTCCTGACGCGAGTTCAGAAGTTTTTACCCATTACAAAAAAGTGCGCAAGAAGTTTTCACTTCAAAAAAGAGTTTTCCTGGGAATATTACTAGACAACACAGGCGACGTTTATTTCATTTGATAGATAATTAGAACGCTTTTCAGTTAATAAGAAATACTCGTTATGCCACAAAACATATAAAAGTTGTATTGCCAACTTCAGGATAGGATTTTAAGCTTCTTGCACAAAAAATACCAGCCAGTATCAGCTAGGAAAATCATTGCATTACTGTTGACTGTATCACTTCATTTTAGTTCTAAAATGATAATATTCGCCATTGGAAGAAAAACAAGCTAACAAATTTCTTAGTATGTACTACGTAGACATATTTTTTAAGAGATTAGACATCATCATCGAACATAATATTAAAAAGTAAAAAAAATATTCTTCTAGAAGTACAACCGGAAAAACCACAGTATGACTGTTGACTGTCTTACTTGATTCTAGTCCACTTAGTTTTAGTAGTTTTCAATTATATTGTTGCTATTGAAAAAAACCAAAGTGAATAACCTAGAAAAAAACAGGTTGCACTCTTGAGTGCCGGCAGAAGTGAAAACTTGAATATTAACATTGTGCATTTTTAAAATTTTATAATGGTGAGGTAATAATTTTGCGCGAATTGCTTTAATTATCAATATTAAAGTACTATCATTTATGTTGTAGAATACAATATTCATTTATTGCGCTATCGTACACAAACAGGACACCACGAACATTCGCGCAAGTGCCCTGCGCTGTCTTATTCGCGCAAGCGCCGTGCGCCATCTTACGAACCAGGTCACATGTCCTAACGCGAGTTTAGAAGTTTTTACCCATTCCAAAAAAAGTTCAACGCCGCTAAAGAAGCTTTCACTTCAAAATACTTCAAGAAAATAGACATACGTTTATAATATTTTAAAGTTATCGGATATTTTATTGATATTCCACTGTTCTTGGGAGAAATTGTGAAAATATTCGTAAAGAGCCCTTGAACGTCACTGGGTCTCCTTGACTCCTGAATGGGAGACATTTTATATTTCCCAACTGCTATTGCACGGAAAAAGCTAACATGTGAAAATTCTGGTATTCAACTATTAATTTTTAGTTCCCAATACATTTTTTACAACTCAACGTCTACATCTGGTGTAACTTTATTGATATTAAAATAATTTGTTCCACCTTAATTTTGATGGCAAAATCAATTTGATTTTAAGGATTTATAACAATATTAATAATATTTGAATTAAAAAGTGCGGCTTTAGGTGGTACAATGAAGATAATAAAATGCGTAAGTCTAAAAGTAGATATATAAAATTGCAAAAACCCGTCTTCGAATTTTCAATGTAATTTCATCTAATTTCACAAATACTTGAGTATTTTCCTCGATTTCTCTGAGATTGTATCGTCAGATCAGACTTGGCAACAATGAGACCACCTGGGAAGTACGCTCTTTCAAATAAAAAAAGAATTTTCAATCACGACAAAATTAATAATGGACCACCTCGAAATCACCTATCTTTTTAACGCGGAACCATCACAATCGGTTGGCTATTGACGGAGTTATCGCGTAACAAACATACAAAAAAACAGGTACAGGTGAATTAAAATAAAATGAAAATGAATTTATTTACAGCGAAAAAGTTAACTACAGTATAAACATAATTAGATCAAAGTAGGATATCTTATTCATTATGTAGGTATAACGCTGAAATTTTTTAACAAATTTATTCTAACGACGGACCTCACACTAGGCGAGATTGTATCGTGAGGACCAACCCTTTTTTTGGAGTCGGTTAAAAATATAGGAGTCGAACATATAATCACTTCCTTTTATCGATGGCGGGTAAAAAGTCTGCAACAATAATAATAACTATTATCTGGTAAGTGGTGGGCTTGAATACATGACCTAAAACAATTCCCTGGGGTAGCGACGCATCAGGACTCAGGAGCATCTATTATGGTATTTGACGACCCTTATCTCTTTACATCAGAAGAGCTGCCTGAATTATCAAAGTATTATTTGACAATGACTATTAATATATCACAAATTTATGAATTGCTTACGTTGGGGTACCAAAATTTCGTGTTATTTCTCCATACAAATATTATTTATTTACACCTGACGAAAACCTGTGCAAGTTACTAGTTTTCTAATAAAAAACAATCTTTTCCGAAGAATATTAAATGCATCTGTTGTAATATTCGCTATCAATATTCCTTCTACACAAAGGCCGATAGTAGGGTTGGCACTTTTTATTTATATTTTATTCGCGTTGAAGATTTTTTTATGTTTGTCGCCTAGGCCTATGACAGCAACAGAAATTTTATTTTAGTGTAGTTAAATGTTATTGAAGTAGATAAAACAGTTACATTTGTGTAATTAGATAAACAAAATCTAAAATAACGTTAAAAACAGTAATGTCATAGGTTAAATAGAAGACTGAATGGTGTATTTTATTATCTATGCAAGAGAGCGCTTTTTTGGATTAATCCCGCCTTTTCCATTAATTGTAAAAAATGAGTAATATGTAAAGTTTTACTTGGGAAAATGATATACGTAATATTTGTCTATTTAAGATAATATTTCTATACAATATAATGAGTAATAATAAAAGCTCAAACAAAAGTTGTTAGAATATTAAAACACAGTTGGTATTGTTGTCTACTTAATACTATTTCTATGAATATACAAGATCCTTGTGCGATAAGCAAAGAGTATTAAGTACTAAGTGTTGCGATCCCAACAAACCTGCTTACTTTACATGACATTTCTTACTACTAGTACTAATTAAATGTAATTAAAAAATATTTTAAATAAAAAGAAAATATTGAGCTCTTTTGTTTTACTGAAATTATATCACTAGAAGACGTCACGGTTAGGACTCAGGTGGCAACCCTAGCTCGGTAGTCTGGAAGTATTGGATCGAGCTCATAAATTTCACGTGTGCCAAATTTACAGCCAGCTACGCCGAAATAACAGATGCTGTAAGCGTCGCACTTTTGCGTGCATTATGGCTGGAGCCTTAGAATGTCTTTTTATAGAGTACCAGGTGTTTGCCTGCGACTTCGTCAGCTTAGAACTGTTACTATATTCATACAAAATGTTATCCCCTATATTGTCCTTCAGGGTTGTTTTTTAAAAAAAGTAGCCTATGTTTGAACCCAGATCATTAGCTATGTGCATATCAAATTTCATTAAAATCAGCGGTTTAGCCGTGAAACAGTAATATGTAGACAAAATTTCGCATTTATAATATCAGTATGGACAATTTTAACAAGGTGAATACTTATTAGGGATGAGACGGCGAACTAACACACGGCTGCCCTGATGGTATGAGACAAGACAAGAGCTGCTGCGCTGTTAGGCATAATATATAAACTTACCGGCAACCCTGCATTCAGCACCAGGAAACTACCAAATACTATAATTATTGCAGCAGCTAAAGCTGTGGAGTTCTACCTAGATAAGCTGAATAGCACTTAACTTCTCCTAGGTATACATTTGTAAAAAAAAATCTTATTGACGTAATGGACAATTATGTCATCAAGATAGACGAAAATGTATGCCTTATTAACTATAACTCAAAACAAGTACTCGTATCTTAATAAAATAAAAGAATTATTAAATCGCCAAAAGACATTTTTGGAGTCGCATTTTGTAATTTCGCTATTTTATTAATTTTAGAATGTATTATGGTCTTTAAGCCTATTCATTTGATCCACATTGGACAAAAAAAGGAAAATTGGGTATGTTTTAAAAAATGTATAATCTGTCATATTGTTAATGTGTCCATTTTGAAGTGGCAACAAAATCGATAAGGGGAAAGTAGTGCACTTTCGGACATGCTTAACGAAAACCAAGTCATTCTCATGAAATAAAATGTATAAAATAACTATCTGACCCGGCAGACGTTGATCTGCTATAAAAAAATGGGGTGTCACCCTTAATACTTAAGGGTATGAAAAATAGATGTTGGCCGATTCTCGTATCTACTCAATATGCTCACAAAATTTCATGAGAATCGGTCAAGCCGTTTCGGAGAAGTACGGTAACTAACATTGTGACAAGGAAATTTTATATTTATAATATAAAAATGAATTGCTAATGTGTTGGTAAGCGCATAACTTCCGAGCGACTTCTTTCTTTGTTGTGTTGTCAGTAGAAGGTTCTTATGAAAAGAAAAACCGAAAAAAATGCAGGGAAAATGGGAAAAACAATACTTTATTTTTCCCATACAAACTGAACGGGTGGAACGAAGTTCTAACACTAACTCTATTGAACCTTGGCAGTATTATTCCCATGTTGCTAAAATGTCCACTTAGAAAAGCAACTTTGAAGCAGATATCATAAAGCTGTCTTTTTCCGATGACATTAAGTATTAGTAATATTGTTTAAAGAGCTTATGGTAGCCCCCCTGATCTATCAAAATGTCTTTATTACTTTTATCTCCCGAGAACGAAAAGTTATATGTACAGTATAAATATGTGTCCAAAGGCACACAACTTGACCTATTACTGCTGAATTGTTATTTTTTTTATGACATTGGAAGGCAAACAAGCAAACGGATTTCCTGATGGTAAGAAATTCCCGCCGCATAGAGACACCAAAGGTGGTAATGGTGCGTTGCCAACCAGAAACCGGGATGTTAGGCCTCGAGCAAAAGTAAGTTTACCGGCTACCTTACCCTCCGAATAGGTAAGGCGGTGGTACCAATCCGGGTGAGTCGCTGCGAAACTCTACCACTTAGTATGTTATGTCCTTGTATTACAAATTTGAGCAGTATCGGTTGAAGTTAACTGGTTAAAAATTCGGTTTCAACCCTCACCAACAAACGACCAATAGGGTTACTCTTGAATCTCGATTTCATTCAAATTGGAATATGACATTTTAAGTACTCTTGAACACGATACTAGCGAATTATTAGCAATAAATTATTTATCGGAGTCGAGTACCTATCTAAAATAACATATCCGGTTCCAATTTCAGTTTTGCATGAAATCGAGATACAAGAAAAACCCTTATTGATTAAGTTAAATAAAAACTTGTAAAAAGGAATTAGTTTACTTGCAATGGAGTTCCACCAAGTGTCGATACTAAAAATATAAATTGTATTTTAAAGCAGACAAAGACAGATTTCATTGTAAAAAATACACAAAAAGGCGTTATTAGTGCTTTTAGTTTTTCTGTATGTGCCTCTGTGGTCTAGCGGTACGTTGTCGGATTTAACTTCTCGAGGTCCCGAGTTCGATTCCTGCGCTGAACAATAAAAAAAAAAGAGTATTTTTCATTCTCTAACAAGCGTTGCTCAGGATTGAGTATGTGCTCTTTTGCGATAGGCTTGCCACCTCTGTTGACTTAGTGTCTTCGGCTAGTTGTGTGTGCGCTGGTTGTGCCTCTTCGGGGATATTAGCGTGAAGATACTTACTTTAATCATTTCAAATATCACAAAGTATAGTTCCACCATTAGAGTGCATACAACATTAACCTTTAAAATTTAATAGTAGGTATAAACGAATATACGCCAGTCGCGTACAAATGTAAATGCGCACTAAGCTCATATTCCCGTGTACTTCCAGTTTAATTCACATCGTATTTACCACATTAATATGGAGATTCAATAAACATGTAGCTTTGAACAGAGTATAGTAAACAAGGTTATAAAATACGACAGTTTCAATTTAGGGTGAAATGAAAATACATGGCTGGGATTTTAGTACCTATGTCACTTTCTGTATTTCATTCTTTTATACTTTGCCAAAATGTTTTGATTATAGTTAAGGAGGTTATAGACGGATGTAAACACGCCTTCCAACAAAGGTAAGCTTGGTTTTCACAGCAACCCATCATACATACATAGTAGTACATCATAATAGTAGGTAGTTAGTAGTTTAGCATACTCAAGTTTTGTACATCGCATATCTTTTTTTCTAAGAATGGGGAAAAGACTGTGATTTTTCAGCCTGTTTCAATTGACTGCAGTAAAGAAAGTTGCGTACCTATTTTAGTTTTACACACTAATCCAAAGTTATAACGTAAAACGACTGTTTTTCGTAATGACTTCGTCAAATTATCAAAGAAATTGTTATTTTCAAATGGTGGAAACGCAAAAGAACCTACTCCTCGCAAGGCTGCGACCTCAAGGCAAACTACTGGATGCATGAATGCTGGTCCAATAAAAATAAATTTAACAATAAAAACTGATTTTTACCTCTTCTATGGACATAAATTACAAGCAGTCAGTGTCAATTGTAATGGTAATTGTCGTTAGTTTGTTGTTTAATTATATACTTGGCCGAGGATCCTCACCATGAGATTGCGACACAATTTTTATCATCAGGATAGTCGCCAGCACGTTCGCGATCTTATGACATCAAAAACGGTGATAGATCTTGGTTAAGGCCTGAAAATTAAGAAATAAACTTTGGGTGTTGTGTAGACTATATGTATCCTAGGTGTGAGTGTTTATTTAAATTCCTGCACGTAAGTATCTATTTTATTAAAGTAGTGTTTGATTTTGTCAGCACGTAATAGTGTAAGATTTTCTTATAATTTTTGCCTTTAGAAAAAAAGCCTTTTAAACCCTGTCTTTAGCTTTTGCGTTGCCGTTCCTTCTCCTGACTAGCTAGGGTGTGAAACGGCGGTAGTGTACAGTGAACAGAATTAAAGTTAATCTACTTTTAAAATGATTTGTAATAAATTATGAAACTTATCAAACATATAAAAAAATACAATATCTATTTAAAGTATAAATAAGTGTTGTGATTTAAATGTTACAATGTATATAAATATTTAATTTCTCTAAATTTAATTAAATATTTTCACACCACAATGCGGTAGAATATGTATGCTTAAATTTGCATTGCATTAAATTGTATCTTTTTCACAACTGTTTAACACACACAATCCGCAAATAATTAATTTTTATTTCAATTTAAATGTAAGTATATCATTTCATAAGAATCGGTTCAGCAATTTAGCAAAAGCAACAGACAGACGCATAGACTTTCGTTTATATAATGTTAGTATCGTTACTAATCCGGTATCGTTCACTAACACCTATGACACAAGCATACAATTTGCTAACTTTGAGGTTAGATTAAATGTGTGTAACTTTCCCCGGGGACGAAATATTGCACATTTTTTTTACATTTCAAATTGTACTTTCAGAAAAGGATTTGCTTAAGTTTTATATTTCCCCTGCAAGGTAACGTTTACCTCACTGTCTCTGTGTCACCATTTCCCGTGTTAGTCCGGGCTCCTTTGCTGAATAGACCACCTGCCTTTCTGCCAGGCAGCTCGTGAAAGGATCATCTCGACCCTGACTACTGGTTTAAATTGCTATAAGTCAACTATTGTAAATGTATTAGTGCATAAAAAAAACGACGGTTGCACTCCTAGAGTGTCAGCTGAAGTGAAAACTTGAATATTAACGTTGTGAATTTTTGATAGTTTGGAATATTTAGGGAATAATTTTGTACGAATTGCTTTAATTATCAGTATGAAAGTACTGTCATTTATGTGGTAGAACACAATATTAATTTTTTGCGCTGGCGTACACAAAACCTGTACCGTCTAAACGAAACAGCAGGCGCAGGCATACATTTTCGCCACGCCCTAGAAAGAAAGAGGGATAATTCCTCTCCTACGCCACGCCAGTTGCTTACTTTCCATACGTCTTTACCCATTCTTCTAGAAGTTTTTACCCATTCCAAAAAAAGTGCGCAACGCCGTTAAAGAATTTTTTAATTTAAAAAACAAAAAAACCCAAATTTATATAATAGCCCGGTCATTATTCGATATTGAAAAACAAAAATTCCGACAGAGCTGAATTTTGGTAAAGACCTCTATTCTGTTTTCAGGTCTAAATTGACTAGATTTAAATCTGTAACTCAAAATTTTCTGTTCAATGTAGCTATAGTGCCACCAACTTGACTGTTCAGAGTTCAAAATTGGAACTAAATCACTTTTTTGAGAAATCTTATTTCGCTGTCAGTAAGAGTTACTCTTGAATCTCGATATCAAGCGAATTGGAAATTGGAATCTTTTGAACACTGCACCAGCTGATTATTAACATTTATTTACAAATAAATTCAACGAATCGAAAGCTTTTTGTTATTATACTATCCAAATTATATTTATAAAACTCACAAAGAAAGCAACATCAATTCGGCGACAACACGCAGTGTTTTTTTTGTGGAGCGTAACAGAATAATATGACGTGTAACAAAAAGGTGACGGTGAATTTCTCATATAGGTACATAGATAAAGAAGTTACACTTCAATCAATTCAAACTATTCTAAACATCTAACTAACTACAGCTTACATTTCTATTAATCAATGCTATAAATATTGATAACCAAAAATAATCCATATTTCAACACGACAATGTTGAAATACAGATTTCAGCATTTGGAAATGTTACTTCCTAACAGTAACCAGGTGCTTATTAACGCCAGGAAGAAAATATGTGCTATAAAATTAAAAGATATTCAGAGTATAACAGATAAAAAATGACTTTAGGGCTGATTTCACCGATCATGTTGAAAACCGAGTTTAGTAAAACTAAGTTTAGTGTAAACGAGCTCATTTATCGGTTGTGATCTCGTTTATAAACGAATGCAAATACTCTTTGGAAATTGACAAAATTCTTATCTCTATCCCATTAGAATCTACTTGTGACATAAATTTGATAATGAAATATTCACAATAACCAAAATTTCTTTGACGATAGAGTTGACATGACTGACACTCGATAATTGACTAAACGCGTTTTTTTACGTTAATCTGACGTTAACATTGCGGTGAAATCCAGCCTAAGACACTTCTACTTTTTGAATTGTATCAGCAGCAAACAACTTGTTTACAAGGTTTCGAAAGGCAACGTCTGAAGGAAACACAGTTAAGACAGCGCTCCCGGTGCGATATAGACCTAATATCCGCGCTATTGAGAATGGCATAACTCGATTTGTTCTGTCGATGTCAACTCAATTTGGTTTCAAATGCGATTTAATAAGAAATTTGTTTCGGGAATTATTAGATTAAGTACGGTTCTTGTTGGCTGCAAACTAGAAGTCTTCAACGGATCATTTCGTTTTTAACTTATTCTAAATTTGAATAACATTCTTTTTTTTAGTTTTTGGCACTAGTGTTAGCATTTGCCATAATTCAAGATGAAATTTGCATCAAGTTATCTGATTTAACAAAATCGGGTTTAAATTATCCGAAATCAATCATAAGTCGACAAGGAAAGCCATGTCACGGTCTTGAGTAACGCAGAGGCCTCATTATTCAAGCTCATTTAATGAAATTTGGCGGCAACGAGGAAAAACATTATACCTACTCTAATTTCTTCATGATTATTTCATTTGTGGATATTGTAGAAAATGTCACCAAAATTGACTTATTTCACTCAATATAAAAACATGGATGGATGTAGGTACCCGGGGAGACCAAGGTCGACATTCTGCGATCAGATCACTCAGATATTATCCGAGGGTGGAATCAAGAGTCTCCGAAACCGGGGCGTTTGTATTGAAAGGGGTTGCCAGAAGGAAGCCAGACAGATTTGTCAGGATCGTGAGGTCTGGCACTCGATACTCTTTGCCTACCCCGTAAGGACTTGGCGTGAAGATATGTATACGTATGTATGTAATACAAACACGAAATTTAATGATTTTGAAAAAACTACGACCACATTTTCTCTCGGTGGCACCTAAACTCAAATAACGCTAAATTTTAGATCGATTTCAAATATGTTATGATTGTATTCTTTTTTAATTTGCAAGTGAATTATCGTAACGGTACTTTACTTGATGTATGTGCAAATTAATTGACTTTGTAACCGTCGTAATGTCTGGCTTCGTTAAGTTGGGATTTCAACAATATAAATTAAACAAGGCAAATTTCATGTTCTACGCGACTTTATTAATTTTAATGTTAGATTTTGAATTAGTATAGAGTTTACGTATATGTAGGACGAAACGCCTACGTGATAGGTTATAAAAGAGTCACAGATGTGCACCAACCTAGATGAATAAGGCTAGAAATAGAATTAGTGTAAAAAAAGTAAAATTAGTTAGAGTGCCCTACGTGAAAGTGCTGCTATTTTGTTTTTATTTAAACTTGTTTGTGTGTATAACATACAGGGTACCACAGTAGACCCTTAGGAAGCCAGAGCGTGGTGGCTTTACGCATTGTGTATCTTATCTAAAAAAATATTTTAAAATCTGACTGCAAACTTTTTTTGCCATGCTTCAAAAACTTGTTAGCAACCTACTTTTGCTAGTAGCACCGTAAAGCAAACTTAGTAAAGTCTATACCATATCATTAACTGTTTTGTTTTTGACAGACAGAAAATGCAGATGAGCTCAGTTTTTCTGCAAGCATTCCTAAACCGTGGAATGTACTAGGTCCGACATGTTCCTATTAGGTTGTACATTAACAGAAACTTGTCAGAATCAGAATCAGAATCAGAATAATCTTTATTCACATGAACCATACAAGTGGTATTTGTGCGCGTCGATATTTTTTAAACTACCACCGGATCGGAATCGCGGCCTCACACTGAGAAGATCCGGCGAAAGAAACTCAGCGGGCTTGTCTTTTTTTCATATTTTCATATTTTTTTAATATTTACAATATAATCTAGATTAAAATTACTAATTACAATCTGATTTTAACTTAAGTAAAAGGTACAAAAAATTACATTACAAATTGCAGTGGGAGATTGAAACCTCTATTCCCAAGCATGTTCATCTTCCAAATACTCTGCGACTGTATAATAGCCTTTTTGACATAATTTTGCTTTGATACATTTTTTAAACTTATTTATAGGTAGATCTCTAATACCAATGGGCAGCTTATTGTAGAAACGTATACATTGACCCAAAAAGGATTTACTAATTTTACGGAGACGAGTTTTGTACGCGGTTAGATTATTTTTATTCCTCGTATTAATATCGTGAACATCACGTTGTTTTGTAAACATACATAGATTTTTTTTAACATACATTAAGTTTTCATAAATGTATTGGGAACTGAAGGTTAAAATATTTATTTCTTTGAATTTTTCTCGGAGGGAATCCCTTACTTTAAGATTATAAATAGCTCTAATAGCTCTTTTCTGTAATACAAATATAGTATTTGTATCTGCAGAATTTCCCCAAAGAAGTATCCCATAAGACATTAAACTATGAAAATAGCTAAAACATACTATTCGGACCGTTTCAACATCGGTTAATGTTCTTATTTTTTTAACTGCAAATGCTGCTGAACTAAGCCTATTTGCCAGTTTCTCAATATGAGGGCCCCATTGTAATTTATTATCAATTGTGAGGCCTAAAAAGACAGTGGATTCAACCAGATCCAGATTAAATCCATTTAGTTGTACATTGGAATCTACTAGCCTAACATTGGGCATTGAAAATCTTATACATTTCGTCTTACTACTATTTAAAAAAGAAGATTGTTAACCGTGAACAAATGTACAACTTTGGATATCGCATTGTTCACTTCGTCATACTTACCCAATTGCCTTTTCACTTTAAATATAAGTGAAGTGTCATACGCGAACAAAACAATATCGTGGGTATCCCTTATGTAATAAGGTAAGTCGTTTATATATACAAGAAACAAAAATGGACCAAGAATAGAGCCCTGCGGTACGCCAATCGTAACCGCAGAACCCGAAGAAGTTTTACCATTTATTTTAACCCTCTGAACTCTATTGTTTAAGGATGAGATTATGACATCAAGGGCTTTGTTCTTAATTCCGTAATAGCGTGATTTCCTGATCAAAGTATCATGGTGAACACAGTCGAAAGCCTTAGAGAGATCACAGAATACACCTAATGCATCATGCGAGTCATCAGGCTTCAAATACGTTTTTTAATAATTCCACCCCTGCATCAACGGTTGAGCAGCCTTTGGTAAATCCAAACTGTTTATTATGTAACAATTTGTTTACTTTAAAGTAATCTAACATCTGATCAAGTGTTAATCTTTCAAATATTTTACTAAGTGGAGGCAAAACTGAAATCGGACGAAAATTTGTTGGGTCAGAAGTGTTACCCGATTTAAATAAAGGCACTACCTTTCTTTGTTTCATCAGATCAGGAAATACACCATTTGATGTGCAGCAGTTAAATATAATGGCCAAATGTGGTGCAATATCATAAATTAATGACGCAACCGTTTTAACAGAATGTCCCCACAAGTCTGACGTTTTCTTAGTTTGTAGTGATTTAAAGGCTTTAATTACGTCTTTTGTATCGACATAGGTAAATTCGAAAGCTTTGATACATTCAGTTACAGATTGCTTCAATATTGATTCGGAAATAATAGAAGATGAACAAAGAGTTTTAGTTGTTTCAATCGGACACAAATTTAGAAATCGGTTCTTTACACAAATGTGTAAAGAATTTTTCAAACTCTTTTGCTATTTTTACATCCTCTTTAACATTACATCCATCTATATTTAATTCAAATCCGTCATTAACAATTTGACATTTACTGGTTTCCGTATTTATAATATTCCACGTGGCCTTGATTTTGTTATCGGATCTTTTAATAATGTTTTTCAAATATATAGATTTAGCAGTCGAACATACTCTTTTAAATAATTTTGAATAAGTATACTTTAAAATAGTTTTTAAATTCAATGCTATGGTTATATGATTTTTCATAATATAAATCAAATAACCGTTTTCTACTTTTTAATATACCGGTTGTTGCCCACTTACTGAAACACGCCCGTTTTTCTATACATTTTTTCCTATGTACGAATACTTTATTATGCTCGGTGTCAATTAATTTAAATAACGAATTAAATAATTTATTTGGATCATCGCTATAAGCTAAATTTGGCAGTTTTTCTAATACATTATCCCGAAAGTGTTCTAATCGACTAGAATTTATTGGATTATAGGCAATATATTTCTTTTGCGACTTCTCAATTTTCATACGAAAAATAGCTAATTGACCACAGTGATCAGAATCTAATTCATTTATAACTGAACAGCTAACTGGTGACATATTTGTAAAAATGTTATCCAAACAAGTAGCACTAGTGGCCGTTAATCTAGTGGGTTCCAAGAATAAATTCTGTAAGTTATATGATTTAAACATATTGAGAAATCTACAAGACAGGGAAGATTTTTTTGTCTTACATTAGATATTGAAAATTGAATACATTTAGCTTTATGATTGTTTAAAAGAAGACATTGAACCCGTGTAAAACTTTTGAAATAGCATTGTTCATTTCGGCAAACTCATAAAGTTGTTTTTTTTCATTTTAAATAAAAGTGAAGTGTCTTCCGCGAACAATACAATTACATGTTTATCTCTTACGTAATAAGGACACAAACGTAGTGAAGAACAAAAAAGTCACAGAATGAAGCCCTGAGGAACACCCATAGCAGTGCCTTTTAATTTTACATCTTCCACATCAATAATTACACCAATCTTTTGGATTCTCCTATTAAAATAACAGATCAAAAGATCGAGTGCCTTATTTTTAAATCCAATCCATCCAAATGGGGTAGTTTCCTGATCAGAGTCTCATGGTTAACACAATCAAATGCCTTTGACAAATTACAAAATATGCCAAGTACATCCTGAAAGTTTGCTCAGATTTCGTAAATTTTCTTTAATAATTTTTCGTGTGGTATTAGACCGAAACAGGTTTTTCAATCCTAACCGTAACCGAAATTTAGGGCTAGGGTAAACGTACTTAAACTTATCAAAAAAATCTATTGTATACAGGATTGTAAAGTACTTATTATATTTCTTAACAACCCACCAAATTTCCCTCCCATTATAGATTAAAGACATTTTAACATTTTTTAGTAAGTTTGCCTGTGCAAAAATTGTAATCAAGGTCGAAAGTTGGTATGCAGAGTTTCGGTTTTGCCTAAAAACTTTTTCCGATCGAATACTAGGAACCTGTAAATTTACTTACGTGATAGGAGTAACAAAAGTTTGTATATAAACGACGAATAACGCTTGTAATCAGAAAATTGTTTTGCTTGTGTGTCTAATAATTAATAACAGCTTCACAAAAACATAAATTAATTTACTTTGTAAATTTAATATTATTATTACAAAGAAATGTTAAGATAAATCAGCTTGATATAATGAAGGCCGTTAATAGTAGTTATTTATATATACTCAACGACAAAAGCTCATCATTTCTGTCCCTAAAACTAGAAGCTAGATCAATTAAGAGTCTGGAATATATTTGTCTAACTCTTCACACTCAGATGTGCACTCTCTTTATTAACACATACTCTAAGACAACAAACGAGAAGCTATTACAGTTTTATTTGCGTTACAAATTTTAATTAAGAAACAAAGGTTATGTTTAGAAGAAAGTAATAGCTTTTTAAAGTAATCGAGTTACATCGCTGCTTTTGTTCACAAGAAACTCTAGTTTTGAGTTTTTTCTTTATATAATACAGAAGAAGGAAATGAGCTTGATTATATGAGACGGATGTTTTTAGAATGAGAAAATACTTAGTTTATTTCATATAAACCATACAAAAGACACTTCTACCACGTCTTCTTATATATATAAAAATCTTGTGTCACGATGTAAGTATGTTGCCGATAAACTCCAAAACTACTGAACCGATTTCAATCCAAATTTCACATTTACCCGTATTTTGGTCTAACTTAAAAGATAGCATAGTTATCATCTCAATTATTCACTTATGTCGTGAATGTAAACGAATAAAATGTATTAAATAATTATTTCTTTCCTGGTTAGTTTTATGAAGTTCTCATAGATGGCGGTGTACGTTATATTATTTATATATTTGCTTTAGAACATTGTTGCACTTCTATTATATTTTATACCCATGCAAAGCCGGGGCTGGCCGCTAGTATAATGTAAAAATTTACCACCAGATGGAATAAAAAAGTAACATACAGTAACACAAAATAGCGCGTATTACGTAATAATCTGAAACCTCCTGACACTTGACAGCACAGTTAACCGCAGAGTCAAATTGTGTTACGTTTGTGTTGCTAGTTGCTGTTGCCTGTATTTGTCAGACGGGAAAAGCTGAAAACCATTGTTGATCCTAAAATCACTTTTTTAAGTTTTTTATGTTTTTAAATTATATTACTTATTTATGAGCTTTTTCTTGACGGCCTTTTTTAACAATTTTAACACACTCTGTTTTTATTTCCTAATTTTTTTTATGTTATTAAACTTTATTACTTACTTATGAGCTTTTCTTTGGCGGATTCATTATAACACACTCTGTTTTTATACTCTAAAATCACTTTTTAAAGTTGTTTATGTTATTAAACTATATTTCTTATGTTGCTTTTTTTTAGGGTTAGGTAAGATTTCTACTTGTTTTTTTTTGTTAATGTTAATCAGGAAAAACGAAGTTCGACGGGTCGGCTAGTAAAACATACTTCGCGAATTGAAAACATTTTCACTTTTTCGTCGGTTGAAAATCAAAGACAGGGGCAAGCTGTTTACCAGCGATATCGACAGCGTGAAATATATTTTCTAGAAACTTTTAAGTTTCACCCCTTTTTAGCCTTTTTGGGGTTGAGTTTCTAAACATCTAAGCTCGGGGGTTTAACTTGCAACACAAGCAGGGCTTGAACACAAAACTGCGATACGACGCGATGCGAATTCGCAACGCAGACAGTTGCGACATGAATTGCTGCGATAGGATTTCGTGCGGCAAGGCGTCTCCTAGGATGACCATTCCTTCGACGACCGTCAATAGTACCAAAAGTATTTTAAATAGGAAACAAAGCCGTCACATGGATCGTAAAAAGTAATGTGGCCCATTGTTATTGCGAGATACAGGAAAAAGGAACAAAGAAGATTTTGAGTTCATCCATTTATTACTGTTAAGAATCCCGATGATTTTTATAATCTCCGTGTTGGTCCGGGCTCCTTTGCAGAATAGACCATCTGCCTTTCTTGCCAGGCAGCTCGTAAAAGGCGAGCATAGGCTTATCATCACTAACACCGTGACATCTGACTAGGTGGTAGAGTTTCGCAGCGACTCGCTCGGATTGGTACCACCGCCTTACCTATTCCTGCCGCCATAACGTCATGACGTGTTCCGGTTCGGAGGATAAGGTAGCCGGTAAACTTACTTTTGCTCGAGGCCTAACATCCGGACCTCAGGTTGGCAATGCACCATTACCATCTTTGGTGTCTCTAGGCGGCGTGAATTTCTTACCATCAGGAAATCCATCTGCTTCTTTGCCTTCCTATAACATAAAAAAAAAATCTTCATGACTAGTGTCCCAAAGAACAGGGCACCCCTCAATCACTGATATTAAAAAATCAACGTCGTGCTTTGTCATTTTTTTACATTCAAATACACGGCTTGTCCACGCGCAATTTCAGAGTGAACTAAATTACTAAACCTAACATGGTCAACAAATGTGACGTAAAATCGCAGAAATACGCGATGCAAATGAGTTCGTATGTTCTTGCGATGCGTCGTGCAATGTCGCAGGTTTTTGCGATGCGACGTCGCACTGCAGTTTTGTGTGCAAGCCCTTATGTGTGAAACCGGTCATCAAAATCGATATAGCGTTAAAACCATGAAAGCGTAGCAGGCCGCCAGTCTTTTGCGTTTACAATGTTAGTATGGACATCAGAAAATCGATTCCATTCAGTTCTTCACTAATGAAAAATGACAATACAGATAATGATAGAGTTGACCTAATTCAGATTGCTGAGTGACTCTTAACAAGGTTCTTTTTGAATTATCATTCCAAAAGCCTTTTTAGCCGAGTCTATTTTTGCGCAGTGTCTATTAGTATTCAGTGATGTTGACGTTTAAATGTTTTTGAATTAAAATAAATGGAAGTAGGGAAGATCATGTAAAAATCTTATGTTCCGGTTTTGGGCGTTGACTACAATAGGTCTTGGATTCGGTAATCGAATCTCCCGACCAGGTAATCGCCTTCGATTCTCGGGTGAGCATAGGCTTACCGTCACTTACACCGTGACATCTGATTAGGTAGTAGAATCTCGCAGCGACTCACCCGAATTTGTACCACCGCCTTACCTATTCTTGCCTCCATAATGTCAGCGCTTGCTTTTGACGTGTTCCGGTTCGAAGGGTAAGGTAGCCGTTAAACTTACTTATGCTCGAGGCTTACCACCCCAGCCTAAATTGGCAACACACCATTTCCACCTTTGGTGACTAGGCGGCGTGAATTTCTTACCATCCGTCTGCTTGTTTGCCTTCCAATATCATAAAAAACGTCGTTTTTCATTTAAAAATATGACGTGCCAAAAACCCTCTAAAGATAAGTAAGAATGGCGATCAATAGCTCCGTATGTAGAATGCCTGTGTTATAACCGACCGTAAGGCTGTCATGTTCGTTGGTTTAATTGAAAATTTAATCTCAATTCTGAACCAGTGTGTGCTCTCGGCACAATATTGGGAACAAAGCTATTTTCGGAATATTTTCCTCGGTTCAAGAGGTCATAGGAACATTCTAGCCTACTTAAAACCGCAACCTTTTTTCTTGCTTCCGGACTTTAGAGACAATTTTTTTCTATTTTCAAATTGTCTTTGAAGTTCGATTGCTGTTAATTTATTTTATAAGTAAACACAGGGAGGTGACAGCGAGTTTTGGCGCCATCGAGAGAAAAGATGGTTGACGTTTTTTCATAATAATTATTGAATTTCATGTTTATAGTGATAGTGATAGTAATATTTGTCAATTTTGGTGGCATTTTGTACAATTTTGTTCAGTGAAAGAGCACAAACGAAATAATTACTAAGAAATTGGCGTATCGTATATTTCCTCGTTGCCGCCAAATCTCATTACAGAGCTTGTGTAATGAGCCACCGCTTTACCCAAGAGCCTGACATGACTTCCTGACGACTTATGACTGATGACTAATTATAATTAATTGAAAATGATATAAAATTCGATGCAAATTTCTACTTGACTAATGGCTAAATACCAACGTGAAGGCCAAAACCTAAAGAAAGAAAGAAGAAAGCAAATGGGAGTTTTGGCGCCATCGAGAAAAAAGATGGTCGACGTTTTTTCATAATAATTATAGAATTTCATGTTTATAGTGATAGTGATAGTGATATTTGTCAATTTTGGTGGCATTTCGTACAATTTTGTTCAGTGAATGTGCACAAATGAAAAAATCATGAAGAAATTAGTGTATCGTGAATTTCCTCTCTGCCGCCTAATCTTGGGAGATTAGATTAAAATTGAGCTTGTGTAAAGTGATCACCGCTTTACTCAAGACCCTGACGTGACTTTGTATATAGTGACTAATAATTGTATAAGAATAATTAATACGGAAGACATGTGACTAATGACGAAATAATTAATACGTAAGATGTGGCAGCATGGCCTAAAGGTCTTAGTCGGCCCCAGAAAGGGGCAAATTAACTTAAAAAACGAAAAGCGATAAGACATCGAATAGTCACACGGGTCTCCTGTTGGTAAGAGACACACTAGATAATATAGTTGCGGTGTCCAGTGTGGCAAAGATGTCAGAAATATTGTGCAAGTCTGTTACCCCATCCTCCGTAATGGAATATGTTATTATAGCGACGGAAGCAGGTGAGGTGGTTAATTCCAACACGTCCAAGGTGGTGCATAGCACTCTACTTGCAGTCTTGCTGGTAAAGATCCATTTAACCTAAGTTCCCTTTTTACGACCTGCCAATCAGGAAGGACTATTCTATACAGACGACTTGATTGGACCGGCTTGGAGGTTCCAACAAGGGGAAAAACAAAAATGCCAATCATAGCCAAATCGCCTCTGTGGTGTAGCGGTTTAGTTGTTGGACTTGACTGCATGAGATCCCGGATTCGAATCCCGGGTCGGGCAACAAAAAGAAAATTGGGGTTTTCCAATTTTCTAATAAAAAAAAGGTTGCTCGGGATTGGATATGTGCTCGGTTGGCGATAGGCTTGCCACCTATCACATTGTGGGACTGTGTCTTCGGCTAGTCGTGGGTGCCTTGGTTGTGCCTCTACCTACTTCTTCGGGGTTATGGGCGTGATGGGCGTTACTTTCTTATCTTAATGGCCATTATTCAACTATTCACGCAATAAGTGAAAACAAAATTAAAGGTTGACTGGGAGAGAATGTATTCAGCATTAAATTCGCCTCTTGTACTCATATTTTTTATTTATATAATGTGCAATTAAGTTTAAATAAATAAATAATATAGTTGTTGTTATAGACACGCATACTAAAAGTCACTTAACAAAATCAACTATAGAGATATATTTTACTTTCCGAAATAATGCATTGTTGTACAATATTTCAATACATCACATTTTGCTTGAATTATTTGTTTTGAAGACCGTATTCCGTCTGACTTGGATGCCTTCGTCTATTCGGCCTTTATATAGCCAAGGAAACGTAGGATTCCTGAAAATTCCAACCGACTTGAAAATCGAACGTTCGACGATAACTGCTTCGACGCAAACATAAAATCAACTTTACATTATAAATCTATTTTCCATTTTACTACAATTGAAGTGAATTATGCCTTTTTTAACCAAGTTAAAAAAAACGAGGAGGTTCCAAATTAAGCCAGTATATTTTTTATGTATGTACACCGATTGCTCCCTGGTTTCTGAACTGATTTACATAATACTTTTTTTGTTAGATGCGGAATAGTTTCAAACTGGACCCATAAAAATTTAATTCAGGTTGGCCTATTAGAATTTATTTAATGAACATTTTGTTGTCTACTTTCACTTATCCCGATGTTTATTTTTATATTAATTAAAATCATATCAGCCATAAACCAAAAATTATTTAAGAAAAATAACTACGTTTACAAAAACCGACTTCAAAACTGTAAAGTCGGTGCCAGGCCAATTTAATACTTACTTATAATATAATTATTAGTTTAAGGCTTGGCACCGACTTCAAACCTATTAGTAAACGGCATATATAAATGATAGGAAGTATATAATTTATATTAAATGTTTATTGCTTTTTACGTTTTACTTTTTAGTTTAGTTATTTATATACACATGTTAATATGTAAATAAAATATGACAGCTTCGTTGGTGGAGGTGCAAAGCCTATACGCCTGACGCTGTCTAACTCCTGACTAGGGCAGGCAATTGTGTGAGGAACTGCTAAATTGTCTGAATTTCTGGGACTGGGTGAGTTTATTTAATGTAATCTGGTATTTATTTAAATATTTCGCGCAATATTTACTTCATTGTATTTTCATTTCATAAGGTTTCCTGGAAGAGATCGCTGATTTGACGATAAGGCCGACAACTTAAAAGCAGGGTTAATTAATTAGTTTTGAAGTTTTATATTAAGTTTAATATTCTTTAATATTCTAAGTGAGAAATTATTTTTGAATTTTATGCGCAATGAAGTTATTTTTAATCTATTATATTGCTGTGTATTAGTTTCGTTGACTAACACCCATAACATAAGCATATAATTTGTTTACTTTGGTGTTAGATTCAATTTGAGTAATTTGTCTAGCGACACCTTTATTTTTTTAATTAAGGAAAAATTTTTGAACTTAGAACTTGCTATACATTAGTTAAATAATATGTTTTGATAGAACATCCACTAACTTTAAACTGAGCTATGAGTACTAAGAGGCAAGCGAGTTTATAGACCGAGAGGTTACGACGTTTTTACTGAATGTATTTGCTACACGCCGGATTTAGATAGACGTATTTTTTATGACACAATAATAAATCCGGATGTAGTATATTGTGCCATAAGGGAGGAAAGTTATTACTGTTCTTACCGTGCGTAAAATTAGTAAACACTCAGGAAGAGACATATCTTCAGCCTGACATATTTTTCTTTTTCTCCTGCCAGGAGTTCTCAAAATATAAAGAATGTGTTAATTATGATTAAAAAATAAAAAATGAAACGTTACAATTGTTACCCCTATTACTAACAACTTAAGGAATACCCACTCTTTTTAAACATGTTGGTTCGGGCTCCTTTGCAGAATAGACCATCTGCCTTTCTTGCCAGGCAGCTCGTAAACGGCCAGCATAGGCTTATCGTCGCTAACACCGTGACATCTGACTAGGTGGTAGAGTTTCGCAGCGACTCGCCCGGATTTTTACCACCGCTTTACCTATTCCTGCCGCCATAACGTCATGACGTGTTCCGGTCCGGAGGGTAAGGTAGCTGGTAAACTTACTTTTGCTCGAGGCCTAACATCCTGACCTCAGGTTGGCAACGCATCATTAACATCTTTGATGTCTCTAGGCGGCGTGAATTTCTTAGCATCAGGAAATCCGCCTGCTTTTTTGTCTTCCTATAACATAAAAAAAAAGTTCACTATTATTAAAGGACATATTGTTTGCTTCTTCTACTAAAACTAACTTAGTACATGTGACAATATATATTTACTGCTTCACAGTTAAGGCCCCATACAAAGTCAGCCAGAAGAGCCAATCACCGCACTCCTCCGTTCCGTGATTATTATGAAATAGTACGCTCTAAAGTAAACGTATTAAGCGACAAATCACTATTTTTGACACTTTATAAGTAATTTGAAAAAAAGTATAAAAACTGAAACACTTACCTTTTAAGTATGGTACTTATCTATGTTTATGTTAAATATAGTGTCGATATTTTCATAATTGAAGTAGACAGTTGGGTTTTGCTTTCAAAAAAGGGTTAACTTTTTGATTTTTTTCTATCGAGCAAATGAATCGTGTTTTGGAAACACTAGTCTTATCAAGCATATTCATGTTAATCTTGTGTATTTTTGTCACCAAGATCCATGATTGCTTTGTATGAAAAAAACATTATACTGCTGACGTATTTTAGCGTAAACGGTTAACCAACGACTGCGGTCTGCCGCCCTTACTGCAAAATGTATATACATTTATAGTCAACATCTTTATTATATTTACTGATCCATACAACATTCAAGCAGATATTCAGATAATTAAATAAGCAGCATAAGTAATAGTGATTACACTATACTAAAGTAACTTAGTTATTTGCATAATTAATTAATAATTACAACCCAATATACAATTAAGACAAAATCATGTCTTTATATATATTATAATTCTTTTGTGAGTGTGTATGTCACTGAACTCCTTCTAGACGGCTGGACAGATGTTGATGAAAGTTTTTGTGCGTGTTCAAGGGAATTCGAGAACGGTTTAGATTCACAATTTGGTCTCCTGGAAAATGTTTTTTTAATTATTATTTTATTAATAAGTAGTTGTTGATTTTGGAATGTTTCACGTTGGATCCGACAGACTGCGCTACTGTCGAAGCGTTAATGTCAAGCGATACGAAGTTTGCTGGGTCAACTAGTAATTTAATATAATAAGTAACATCGCCTCTGTGGTCTAGCGGTCCGGGTGTTAGACTTGACTGCATGAGGTATCGGGTTCGAACCCCGGGTCGGCCAACAAAAAGAAAATTGGATTTTTCCAATTTTCTTATTAAAAAAAATGTTGGTCGGGATTGGAAATGTGCCCAGTTGGCGATAGGTTACCACCTTACACATTGTGGGACTTAGTATCTTCAACGATGCCCTGGTTGTGCCTCTGCCTACCCCTTCGGAATATGGGCATGAAAATACTTTTTTAAGTAACACACTCAATTAATTAATGATTACCAACAATAGGTACCTAATTCAATAGTGCAGTAAAACTATGATTAGGCTTATCAAAACTTTTTAATACAAAGAAAAATATCACAATTATTATTCAGTTTTAATAGGCACGTAACGAAGTGTCACAAATGCACGTTACGATGTCTGTTTGGAACAAATTCCGAAACTACTAAATAACTCAAACAGCATGATATTTCCAAAATCTTATAAAATCTCTTTATATGAAGCGTTAAGCGTAAGCGTTAAATAAGTCTTACGTCTTAACACAGAGACGTCAATTATCTTTCCAGTAATTAAGTAAACATTTTCTATACAAAGTTGTGGAATATATGGTAGATTAAATATTATTCGACGTCTCTGAACGTGGCCGTTGTATACTAAGGGAGTTTAGCTTTAGGAACTGCAAATGATCTTTGCCGTCGCATAGTTACAAAATTTGTTACAAAATTTAAAACGACACATTTTATTTGGCCAACCCGGAAACTAACACAGCGACCACTCGTAGTAGGAAACTCTAACATTGGACAACTAGACCACACTGGCAGTTCATTCTGGGTGTGAAGTTACTTTATCCTGGGCATGTATGAGCGGATATTTCTTTGCGAGACTGTTATTTTTTTGAAAGGTAACGCTATGTAGTTGATGTCTAAATTTATTGACATTTTTATAAGAAGTGGCTTGTCTGGATGAACAGTAATAACATTGTTGTTATAAGCAATTTGAAGTTTTAATAAATCAATATACTTTCTATTTTTTTCTCCTATTTCAAATATGAATTACTAGCTGCACCCCGCGGTTTCACCCGCGTAAGTCCCAATCCCGCGGGAACTCTGGAATAAAAAGTAGCCTATATGTTATTCTGGGTTTTCAGCTACCTACATACCAAATTTCATCGTAATCGGCTTTGTAGTTTTTGCGTGAAAGAGTAACAAACATCCATACATCCATACATACAAACTTTCGCATTTATAATATTAATAGGATTGTTAATGATATTATAACATTCTTCTAAAAATATAGTTATTTATCACGCTTGTTTTTACGTTTTAAAGAACGAAGCATTAGGTAAATTTTAAAATAGAAGCCTCAGGTTAACATTGCACAATTAATGTCCGCCTTGGTCAAAGGGCTAGTAAAAAGTCTAACCCCACCGCCTAACCGCACAGCTCGGGGTCGATTCCCGACGGGGGCAGACATTTGTGTGGCGAACATTTAGACGTCTACATTTGTGGTCTGAGTTTTTATTAAATTTGTTTTGGTATTTATACAAGTACAATACAATACTTGAATAACTCTTTATTGTGCACCAAATACAGATAAATTACAAATACATCAAATAAAACTTCAATTACAAGATACACAAAGGCGGCCTTGTCGCCAAGTCAGCGATCTCTTCCAGGCAACCCTTAAGTATGGAACAAGATTTTTTTTTATATTATAAAAAGGCAAACAAGCAGACGGATTTCCTGATGAACCGGAACACGTCATGACGTCATGGCGGCAGGAATAGGTAAGGCGGTGGTACCAATCCGGGCTTGTCGCTGCCAAACTCTACCACCTAGTCGGATGTCACGGTGTTAGTGACAGTGAGCCTATGCTCGCCTTTTACGAGCTGCCTGGCACAGGAAGGCAGATGGTATTCTACAAAGGAGCCCGGACCAACACGGGGAGAATTTAGCAGAATAATGTGTAATTGTGCTCTTAAAAATATAAAAA
The DNA here is from genome assembly GCA_002245505.1 of Calephelis nemesis. Classification (NCBI taxonomy): domain Eukaryota; kingdom Metazoa; phylum Arthropoda; class Insecta; order Lepidoptera; family Riodinidae; genus Calephelis; species Calephelis nemesis. Next base: position 42,097 of record NJDD01003028.1, read on the forward strand.
CAGTATTTTTATGTATTAGTGTCGTTGGCTAGCACTCATAACACAAGCAATATAATTTGCTAGCTTTTGGGTTAGAATAAATATGTGTTACTTGTCCAGGAATCTTTATACAGCAAGATTTTTTTATCACCATCCAATTTTTTTCTGGGCATAAAGTATCTATAAATAAGTCCATTTATGAAAAAAAAAATTCAATCAAACCACAGTGACAAGCATAAGCCTTTTGCTGATTAGACGGCCCTAAGCCCGTAAAAGTATGAAGGGAAAATTTGAATCTTTGTTATTAATATCAAATATCAATGAACTGCGGACGCTCGGCGCGTTACTACCGCCGCGTACCTACCTATCGGCTACGAGTATCTAGCATGTCAGAACACTCAGCGATTAGGTACGGAGCGCGCGCTGCCCATAAACATCAATATTTTGTAGACGACTTTGCGATGACATATCGCTTCTTTGCTTCCATAACGTGTTAACTTGGAAATCGCAATTTTACTGTAGACTATTTTTAAACTTTCAAAAAATCATTTTAGCTAATGGGACTCCTTTTTT
>NJDD01003029.1:8465-26057 GCA_002245505.1 Calephelis nemesis
ATTTTACCCTCTACCAAAACGCTCAACGCGCCTAAACAAGTTTTCACTTAAAAAAAAATTGAACTTTTGTATGGACCAGTACCTACAAAAAAAATATTGGCGCACGCTTACTTGCTCCTAATACATTAACTTTTTAACCATTCTCAAAATTCTTGACTCGAAGTTCACAATCGCGAATCACAAAAAAAAAATATACAAAATATATTTATATCCGACAAATTGATAAAAATATTAATAACACTGTCAACCCACACAAATAATTTTAGGGTAATTCCCTGTTTACAACTTTGTAATTTCTCGCAACTGAGTTGCCATGATTAAAATCGAGATGCCACCTGTCATATTTATTTAAGAAATGGTAGAAACTTTCAAAAGTTGAGTTCAATTAAGATTTTCTGGTAAGGATTCGAGGGCCTCCTAAGGTTGAGGGCCCCGAGGCACTGCCCCTTGGTAGCTACGCCACTGGGTCCGACCCGAGAATCGTACCCGGGACCTCATGAACGTTAAACCAATTTAACATTATCAAATATAAGAAGTGCTGTAAAACCTATTTTATTTAGTTTCCAAACTTATTTTTTATGTTTACTAGACGACCCGAAGAACTGCGTAATAGTCAATAAAAAATGGCATAAAACGATTTGACGATAAAAACAAAACTGTTTACTTAAAAAACCTTGTTTAGTTGAAAAATAGTACTAGCAATGTTAATTATTTTTATTGTGCAATGTAAGTTATATAATTAAATGATAATAACTACAATTATTGAACATTTTTATAAATTTCTATTATAACTGTTTATTGTAATAAAATTTTAAAAAAAGTACGAAATAAGCAGATGATTAAAACAAAATTCACGTGGTCTGCTTTCCCTAAGCCAAAAAAGGTATTTGAATTTTGCCTGGCAACTTATAACAGGTATATATATATATATACAAATTGATAATTTCTAATGAAACCATTGTTGAAAGAATGATGTACAGCAAATTATCCAGGCAGATATTCAGCTCACAAACTGCTGCAGCCATAATAGCACTCTATGGTATATGGTATCTACAAGCTACTGTTATCGTGTTACTATCAGAAGAGTCACATGCTTCTCCGTTATCTCATTGTTTACTAGATGTCCCGGCGAACTTGGGTCGACCCGTTCAGATTGTATAGGAAAAATTGAATTGTTGCTTTTGCTACTTTCCCCACAGTTTTGCTCTTTTTTTAAGCCTTCCCTGGACTTGGACAAATAATTGAAAAACAGAAATAATTCAAATTAGTTCAGCCGGTTTCGAGTTTTATCGTGACTTACAAACAGCAATTGATTTATCTTATATATAAAGTGCTTGTGTCACAATGTTCGTTCGCATACTTCTCTTAAACGGCTTGACTGATTTTCATGAAATTTTGTGTGACTCAATATGAGTAGGTCTGAGAATCAGCCAATATCTATTTTTATAATCTTAAGTAATGAGGGTGAATCTTTTTCATAATCCTTAGTGATAAGGGTGTCTCACCCCATTTTTTTCATAGCAGAACAGCGTATGCCGGGTCAGCTAGTATTTTATATAGACAGATGTTTGCTGGCGACTTAAGAAATTGTAACTCGGTAGTGACACTGAAGCTCTTGCAACTGATTAAAGGTCGACAGTACTATGGTTTATCCACATAATATGTACGTCACGACGACGTCGACCGTCGATTTTTATACCTGGAAAAGTTTCCTAAATTAAATCTAACCCCAAAGTAAGAAAATTATGTTCTTATGTTATGGGGTCAACGATTCTAATACATAGAAATACTTAAATAGATACCAGAATAAGTTAAAAAACACCAAGACCGGAATTCCTAAATGTTCATCTCGCAAATGCCTGGCCGTCGGGAATCGAACCCGAGCCTCGCCGTTAGTCAGTGTAGTTAGGTGTATACGCTAGCTACTCGACCAACGAGGCGTCTAAGGTCTGGTACAGATTTTCCCGGAATTTTACTGAATTCGGCCACATGTAATGTAGCGGCATCATGACGTTCATTTTTACGTGAATTTGCCCGTCATGTGAACGCACTGTTTCATGTTGCCGCATCGTTTCATGTCGACGAAAACATGACGTGGAGATGTGGACAGCCCCTTAAGCGAAAATTTACGGGACGCTACCGCTACGTATTATTGTATTTGATATTTTGCATCGTCGACTCTTGCTCCAAATATTCATATTCTTAAATGACGAAACGCTTGTACTATTTTACGTGTAACTTGTATTTTATTATTTTATAAGTAGCCTTCCGATTTAGGATTAGCATCATCAGCTAAAACTTAAACTACTTTTATAAGCTGCCATAAGTTAAACTGGTAGAATTTTTATAAAATAATAAATTGTCAGTAATAGTAAAACAGTACAAGTGTTTCTTTATTTAAGAATATGGATGTGGTATTGTCATTTTCAAAGACCGTAACTTACAAGCAAGTTTACAAAGTATAAACTGTAATACATTAAAAAAAATACCTTAAATACTAAACACTATCTCGATAGCAACGGCTTTCTAAAAAATTGCATCAAAATTGGTCCATCCGTTTAGGAGATATACTGTCATAGATAGACACATACACAAATACATGTCAAATATAACACTCCTCTCTTTTCGTCGGGTATTAAAAAGTGAGCATCATTTTTCACACTTCACACATCTTACCTGCTACAAAACGTTTGTAAAACAAGTTACCAACGCTAATATTTCCTAACAGATTACTTACGAGTTAGGAATTAAGTAAAGAGCGTACGTACGCATTCCTAAAAGGTCAACATTACGTCTGTAATAATCCAGGCGTTGCAAATATCCGTGGGCGGCAGTGATCATTTACCATCATATGACCTACTTATCTGTTTGTCTCTTTCGAAATATAAATTTTTGACAAAATTTAATCTCACTTTAAAATTGCTCCGAATGTCATGCTATTTATATACATACACACATACATACATACATGTATACATACATACATACATACATACATACATAAGGTTGTCTGGCAGAGATCGCTCTAAAGCGATAAGACCGCGTTTGTGCACCTGAGTTAAATATAATAAGTGAAAGAGTGTGTATTATTTTGTACATTTTGGTGCATAATAGTGTATTCATTTATTCATTCATACATATACATACATACATACATACATACATATACATACAAACATACATACATACATATACATACAAACATACATACATACATACATATATACATATATACATACATACATACATACATACATACATACATACATACATACATATATACATACACAGACATAAATATCTTTACGTCAAGTCCCTTACGAGGTAAGAAGAGAGTATCGGGAGCCAAACCTCACGATCCTGACAAACCTGTCTGGCTTCCTTAACATTTATTACCCTTTTCATACAAACACGCCAGTTTCGGAGACTCCTCCACCCTCGGAAAATATCCGTACTATTTAAATTCGTCATTTCTATGATCAAAAGCATGAAATTTTCTCCTCATTACAATAATAATAGCACCTGATTTCTGCAATTACGTAAATCTAATCAAGATAGCAATTACAGATATTGTGACACTGACTTTGGCACATGAAAGTTTATAACCTGTATATGTAATTACGCCATTCACGAAAGTAAAAACGGCATGAATACTGTCGATTTCAATTATGGGAGATATTGAAAATAATAGTTATTAACACGCATTGTTATTTATTGTAACAATCGACTATTTTCGCCATATCCGTTCTCATATTTGTGCAACGAATCTTACAAATAATTCAGAAAGACAAAGCATGATCTTAAGTTGTTACTCGAATTCGGGTTTTCCTTCTAGCCAATTATGTCTATCTCTTTTCGATATATTGAATTGGGGATTGAGGTGTTTGCTATCCCTGTTTAACTTAGGAGGCTTGCGCGAAAAGAGAATGTGGTAGCGGACGACCTTTTGTACAAGCAGCAGTGCGGAGCGTTCGTTTGCCGGGAGTAGTACACTCTATCCGTTTTATTAAACATCGTTGAACATATGGAAGCCTGAAAAAATTACGTAAATATTACAACATATGTGATTATGAAATTGTAAACGGGTTTGGCTTCACGGAAAGGGCAGTCCAAACTGTGGTGGTGATAAATTTTGTCCTAGTGCGAAATTGTTTGACCCTGGTGAATTTGTTTTATATAATTTGTAGTCCCGTAGTCTGGTGCCGACTCCCTGTGTTTTGTGTGTAACCAGAATTGGATTGTCGCTGTTTTTTTTTGGTAAGTTTCTTTTTTCTAGTCATATATTGTTTGTGTCAACATGACACATGGTACTTTTATTTAAAAAAACATCTCGAAATATTTTATACGAGCTAAGCGTGTCCGCTTGGCTCTACAGCAGTTCTGTCTTATTATTAATATTGAATTATTTTATTTTTCAAAATAACCTCCTGACTTATCACAGATACATTAAAAAGGAATAAGCGAAATTGATCTACCCGTCCATGCGTGATCAAGGAAAATATACATTTTACTTTACATACTTACTTAGATATAGGACGACTGTCAAAAATGATTATACAACAAAAAAGTACACGCATTTGTCAGTTATCTTTTATTTTCAAAAAAGATGGAAAACTAAATGTATGTGCGTAAATTTGGTCATTAGCGAATTAGCCGAATTAGGTCGTTAGCGTAAGGGTATCAGTCTCTACCATAAGCTTTAAGTGGAACATAACAATAGCGAAGCGCTTTTTGATGTCAGGTATGCGTTACACCAAAATTTCCATCAAATTCCATTCAATCGCCATATTTTGAAGGTACACTTTCAAACCTAAGCCAGTAATAGAAATAAATCTACCAGCTGTGTGTCAGTGTGTGAATAAACATTGGTAACTTTAACAAGCTTCAAATATGCATTTGGTTTTGTGGACAGTAGGGTTGCATTTGAAGCTCGATTCATGCAATATTGGAAATTGGAAACGAGTCATTTTGGGTACTCGTCAACACAATACTCGGATACGGATTCGCTGAATTTATTTGTAATTTAATGTTAATATCCCGCTAGGAGTGTGTTTAATAGTACTTAAATGAACATAAACGATTCTAATTTCCAATTCGCATGACATAGAGAATCAAGAGCTCTAAAGAAGTCTCGACTAATATCTACAGTAGTTGCTTTTTTGCCTACATCTAGAAGCTAAGAAATATCACTTTATTTAAACATTATGACCACTTAAAAATATCCTATTCCTCATTGATTCCTAAATGTTTATTTCAAGATTACGCAAAATTTATTAAGATTCGAAAATATCAACATTAAAATGATTTCATCACTTTAGTCAGATTGTAGATTTGAGAATAAATATTTAGATTATACTTAATATACCTAACAGATAGTATTAAAATCTGTAATACCTATATACATGAGTGTTCAAAGAATGCTCTACCTTGCTTCTCAGTATACTTACAGGTACAAAGTAGAGCATCTTTCAAGGTAGAGTTAGTTTTTCTATAAACTTACATTCATACGTATCTTCACGCCGAATGCCTTCAGTAGTATTCAAAGAGTATTCAATGAGATATCTCACAATCCTTGTGACTTCCCTGCCTGACTTCCTCCACATTCATTACCCTTGTCATACAAACACGCTAATTTCGAAGACATGATTTCTTCGTAATTTGATCATGGAATATCAACCTAGGTCTCCTATAATTACATCCATCAACATTTGCATAGTACCTACATTAGTTTTGTCAATATTTCATCTGTCGTTCTTTCTATATGGCCGAAACAGCGAAGCATGGCCTTTCTTATTTAATACTAACACTTTATTTCAATTCCACTTTTTATCGGATCTCACTGTTACGTAATATGGGAACGTTACACTACATGCAGTTGGTAGAGCTCTCATTCTGACCGTATTTATTCTGCTACACGATTTTTCTTACACACCAAATTATCGCTTTCATACAACAAAGTTCAAATTGTAAAAACTTAAATACTTATTTGTTTATTTCTAAATTGCTGTCCGCCTCGTTGGTCGAGTGACTAACGTACTCGCCTAGCTGCATCGACGAATCGCGAGGCTCGGGTTCGATTTCCGACGGGGGCAGGCATTTGTGTGATGAATATTTAGATGTATGCATCTCCGGGTCTGGGTGTTTATTAAATTTATTATGGTATCTATTAAAGTATTTCCGTGTAATAGTATCGTTGACTAACATCCATAACACAAGCATATAATTTGCTTACTTTGGGGTTAGATTCAATTTCTGTGACTTGTAAAGGGATATTTAAGGGATATTAAATATACAGATACATAGAATATATATACAGATATATAGAAATACATTACACTCGTAAGTGCACTGACAAAAAAATAGTATAATAAACAAAATACAAACAAAATAATAATAGATGCTTCACGCTCACTCGACTTTCCTCAACTCGAATGTTAATGATACTTATTCAAGTTTTTTTAATCTAAATAGGTATCTTGTGTACGCTATTTAAACTGATTTCTTTTATAAATGAAGACAAAGCATTTACAAAAAAAAAATAAGATTTTGATGAGGTATTTTTTAACATATTTAAAAAAAACAATTAAACAATTATCTCAATAATTTCTTTTCACAAAACATATTTGAGATTCATTTTTAAATTTTAGTTCAAAAAATTGAACTAAAATCATTGTTAACAACATACCTACTCGTATACAATAAACCATAAATACAATATAGTCTTAGACTTTACTTGACTTCCTTTAATGTCACAGCGGGGATTCCTCTTTAATTAGTTTGAAATACAATTATAGATAGTTGCAAATTAATAACTTAATTTGTAACAATAAGACTAATAACTGACGCAGCGTTTTTTACCCGCGCCGGCGGCGGTTGCCTGTCTACAGATTCTGTAGACTTATATTAAAAAAAAAGAAGTAAGAGTACATTTCAAGAAGCGTTTTACACCCGCATCGCCCGCGATCGTAAGCGGTTTCCGCGGCAGCGGTAACCCGCCCGAAGAATCGTATAAGTTTGCGGGCAATAATGACAACCGCGATGGCTGTGCGCACAAATTAGCGGTTTTGTGAATTTTGAAACACACACACCGCGACATGCATACCGCGACAGCCGCAGGCGCGGCTAAAAACCGCTGTGTGAGTTCTTAGGCTTAAATTTCGGTTTCATTACTCGCAGACGTAACCAACAACAAATTAGATAAAAAAATATTAAAATGTAGAAAGCTGAACCATACTTACAACAGTTTGTAAATAAGAAAGAGATAATTTCATTTTGTTGTTTAGTGATATAAATCCTTAAAATAATTAAATATCTTTGGAAAAATCACTCGAATAGATATTCAGGTAACAATTTGCTAAAGTTATGAGTGTACGAAAATACATATATTCAAACCGAGTTATTTGCGTGGTTGGTAGAGTGCACAATATGTGATATATAATGATGTATGGGCAGAAATCTTGTTTTGTTTGCTGTCTACTTTATTTATATTATTTATGTTTATGCATTGTATCTATAATTATTCTATTCTTAATTTATATAATATGCTATGTAGTTATATATTACTGGATTTTTTATATGTGTATTAAAATTCAAATTTATTTGTATTATTCTGTTTTGGTTATTCGGTACCTACATACTTGATCTCTGTTAGCCCAAAGGTTGACTGGGAGAGAATACATTTAGCATTAAGTTCGCCTTTTGTACTCACAATTTTTATTTGTGTACAATAAAGTTTAAATAAATAAATAAATATGAGTGTAAGTCAACAATAATAGTACACAGTTGAAAAATATTGGAATAAACTTTGTAATCACTTATATTCAGAAATGCAAACAAATGTTTACCACTAACAACTTAGTATATGTACATGTAACTTAGTATTCTAGTATGTACATAAAATTAGCCGAATGCTATCTTAAGCTAGAAAGTGAAGCTTTTAATCACTCCATAGTATGAAACAAAGTCGCTCGTTCTGTCCCTATGACCCTTTGTATGCTTAAATATTTAAAACTACAAAACTGATTTTGATGCGGTTTTTTTAATAGATAAAGTGATTGAAGAGGAAGGTTTATATGTATATTTCGTGAGCGTGCAAAGCCGGGGTGGACCGCTAGTAATCTATAAAAAAAACATATTGTGTTACGGAATCGAACCTAAAGTTTATGATGACATTAGGCGCGAAAGCTAACTTTTGGACGAGGAAAATACTAGAATGCTCCTTCCTAGTGAACGAAACCTGCAGCTTAAATTAGATGGAATAGTAAAAAATAAAATTGCTAATTGAGCAGACAACTTCCAACTGAAGGGACAGCCCAAATATAATACGGAAGCCCTTTCCGTCGTCAAGTAAATAGTGCCTAACGATTTCTTTCTGCCCTTAATAGCACCATTTTGCTGGCAAAATATAGGGACATTGAACCAAATGAAACTAGGGGGTGAAAACGTGACCGTAAGGAGAAGCTTAAGATATATGAATACGTTTGCAAGAAAATATGGAAAAACTAATACCCTAGCATTTTATTTGTAACAGTATATATCGCCTCTGTAGTCTAGCGGTTCAGTTATTGGACGTGAGGTCCCGGGTTCGATTCCCGGGCCGCGCAACAAAAAGAAAATTGCGTTTTTCCACTAATTTAAAAAAAATGCTCGGGATTGGATATGTGCCCGGTTGGCGATAGGCTTGCCACTTATCACATTGTGGGACTTAGTGACTTCGGCTAGTCGTGGGTGCCATAGTTGTACCTCTGCCTACCTCTTCGGGGATAAGAGCGTGAAGACATTTTTTTATGTAACAGTATTTGGTGTTCAGGAGACAGGCTTTTAGTATCTTTATTATATTGTTTGTTAAACTAAACATTATTGTTAACCGGCTCTTTTTTCATGATATTGGAAGGCAAACAAGCAGACGGGTTTCCCGATGGTAAGAAATTCACGCCGCCTAGAGACACCAAATGTGGTAGGCCTCGAGCAAAAGTAAGTTTAACGGCTACCATAAACTCTGAACCGGAAAAAATCAATGCCAAGCACTGACGTTATGGAAACATTTTTTAATGAATTTTATATGATTTTATTCACAAACAAAGATTATCCTAATTAGTTACGCATCATATTTGTATGCGATTAACTCTAAAACTACTTATCCATTTTTATCAAATTACCAAAACTAAACACAGTTTAGACACAAGGCACAGTTTGATCCAACTTAGCTCCGGCGTACTTCTTTCCACCCGATCAGTAGGGTTACTCATGAATCTCGATATTGTGCGAATTGGAAATTGGAATCTAATATGTCATTTCAGGTACTCTTGAATACAATGATGACGAATTATTAACATTTAGTTAATAGTAAATAGTAAATTATTTTATAATGTTCGTTGAATTAATTAGTTAATAATCCGCTAATTCTGTGTTATGTACCTAAAGTGACATATTCGATTCCAATTCGCACGATATCGAGATTCAAGAGTAACCCTACAGTTTGTATTGGAAAAAAAAAATTGACGATTTTCTAAATTTCCTCTAAGTCACCAGAATAAAAAGTATTCCATGTCCGTCTCCCGGTTTTAACCTACTGCCCTTCAAGTTTCAAATCAGTTGAGCCCTTTCTGAATTGTAAATAGTGCAACTAACATCTGAATATATAATTTGAATTAATTTTACAAGAGATTGCAAGATAAACTAAATTTATAATTTATTTGTGATAATTTTTACAAATGGAAGAAATATTCCAGGTTGAGAAATGTTGTTTCGTTTCAAAGCCGCAGGGCACATTGGACGATCGTACTCAAATCAATCGTACTCAAATGGTCTCCACTCCCCAGAGCAAGTTTGTAGAAACTTGTATCAGTTTTCTAAAACCGAATAGTTCTTATGATTGAGTACAAACCACGAAATTGTGTTGCAACAAAGATATAAAAGGCTTGTTTAGACTATAAGCTACTGTGTTATAGAACCTTGGATATTACTTTAGAAATAACCAATCAAAGACTTTATTGAATTCTGTACAATAGTAACCGACTGCGTCCGAAAAATAAAATAAACTTACTATTCAATTCAAACTCATTTATCTGCTATTAGGGTTAATGCAGTACAAAATGTAATACGAAAATGTAATAAAAGGTTTATTAAGAAATTCTTCTTTAAAAGCCGTAGTCGATAAGAGCTTTCGACATTATATATTAAATTTATGCTGGTATCTATTTAAGTATTTCTATGTATTAGTATCGTTGAATAACACCCATAACACAAGCATATAATTTGCTTACTATGTGGTTAGATTCCAGGAAATATTGTAAGTAAAGGTCACAATCAATATAATTATTATGTTAATTTAAAAAATTCGATGACCTCAACTAAACCTAAATGTAAATATTTAAGAACCATCTAGAGCAAGCCAGCAAATTTGCAACACCCAGGAGAAAGTAATCTCACTATAAACCTATTAAAATTATAAATGCGAAAGTTTGTTTTGTTTGTTACTCCTTTACACTAATACATTGGGCACACACATAAAAGGTATCTTGGATTAATAGCTAGGATAGTTTTTATCCCAAAAAAATGTCCCTGTGTGACCATTAAGCAACGCCGCAGGCAACAGCTAGTAAAGAATTAAATCTTAGAGGTCTAGAACCCAGACGTTTATAGCAGATTAACAGCAAAAAAAATATGACTAGTTGTTACAAATGCAATGTTTTATTATTTTTTATATTAAATTTGAAAAGCAACGCCTAATGCTGCAACTATTTAACAATCTCTGTAATTTAGATAGTTACTGTATACCTTTCATAATAGCAAAAACTGTAAATATAGATTATAATTTATCTTACTGTAATAAAGTCTCATAAAATACAAATATTCGGTGATTGCCAAATGACAATATTAAATGTTTTCATGGGAATTCTGCTGCTGAAACATTTTTTTACTCAGTCAAATATTGAGATAAAAGTTGGCGGATACGTCAGTCGTGGAGGGCGGTTACATCCTAGACATGAAAAGAATCCCACAATATGTAAAAGCCATAAATTAAAAATCCTTTTTGCTTTCACACACAAAATATACCAACCTTTTCGCTTTCTATTGAGTTTTAATTTATTTGCCGTTGACTCGTTGTTAAGGGGCTAGCGTACACGACTAGCTTAACCGCCCATCCGTGAGGCTCGGGTTCGATTACGGAAAGGGGCAAGCATGTGTGTGATGAACTTTTACATATCTTTCTTTCTGGTTCTGGCTGTTTATTAAATGTATTCTGGTGTATGTAAATATCTTTAAGCCCATATTCCCGAAGACATAGGAAGAGGCACAACCATGACGGCACCCATGACTAGCCGAAGACACAAAGTTCCACAGTGTCCTATCGCCAAACCGACGACACGTCCAATATCAAGAAAAATTTATTTATGAGAAAATTGGAAAATACACATTTTATTTTTGTTGCCAATTGTAACATGTCCATGGATATTTATACATCAAAAATGGTTTTCGCTTATATGTACATAAAATATACCTACTCGTATCAAAGTTTTCAGTTTTAAAAAGTTTTTTTTAATTGCTGTTGATCAAAGTAAGTTCTTCCACAAAGATCTTCTAAATAAATTTAAAAATACATTAAACTGAAATTATGTACAAAAGGTTGTTATGCTAAATATTTTTCAGATAAGAGTGCTTGGGATTAATTGCTCTTCATACCAGTCTCTCATGAATATTAGAATGTATTAATAATTTATTTGTATACTGTATTGTTATGTAAAGGAAATAAACCGGCTGAGTTTCTTTCGCCAGTTCCTCTCAGTGTTTGATCAGTTAGTAGATTTTAATATTATACATAATATAGAAGCACCACAAGTATCTACCACTTCTAGAAGATCTTTTATAATATATCCTTTTAGATGTAACTATGACCACTTTTTTAATCCAGTTCAGAGTTTTGACGTTAAAACGGACTACATATACATCCATACACGCTAGTAGTATTTCTAGAGACGATTTCTTAAAAAGTTAAAAATTCGTTATTTACGAATGAAACTATCTTCACATCCTTATACCCGAAGAAAAAAGCAAAAGATACTGTCCCCCTATGTAATATTTGGCAAACCTATTCCAAACTGGATACTCATCCGATCCCGGGCAATGTATTTTAACTAGAAACTAGCCGACCCGGCTAACAAAATTGAAGTGTGGTTTTTCCCAATTTTTCTGCAATTTTCCGGTTTTCACTTCATATGATCCTTCTCCTGACAATAAGCAATACAATAAAAAAGAATTAGCATAATTGATTCAAACGTGATACGATTACATCACGAACTATTGAAAAAAAAAATGTTATGTTGCCCGTCATATGATCCGGGACCACATGTAAGCATCGTTAGCACTTTTAGACCACAGGGGTAACAGAGGGGTCTATCTTTAGTAATTGTCTAATCGAAAATAATACATTCTAATAAAATAGCCTTGATATTTATTTAACAAACATTAAATAAGCAGATAAGTAAGTAAATACCTGAAATGGGAGTTAATACAAACCCGAGCTTTATTCAGCCTAACGAAATTTACTTAGGATGAATGTAGTCCTAAACAAATTGTGTCTAACTTGAATGTTTAAAAAGCTACTAGACGACTCGGCAAACTTTGTATCGCTTGACTTTATCAGCTACTAACAGTTTGTATGAAAAAAAAAGAAAGTATTGTTTTTCCTATTTTCCCTGTATTTTTCTTGATTTTTCTCTTCATAAAAACATTCTCTTGACAATATCTAACACAACAAAAATAATAATAACAAACTAAATTGGATCATCTGCTAAGCGTGATGCGATGATCTAGGGAAATTCATTTCAGACCAAGATTCAGGATTCACTTTTAATATATTAGCTGATCCGAAAGCCGTTGTCCGGTCCTGACTATAAATATTGTCCTTTTTTTCATATGATTATATTACATTTTAGCCAACCGGTTTCGCTATAATCTATAATAATTTTAGTTTCAGGTCTATAATCTATAATAATAAAATAGTTACAGTCCTGATGATGCTTAAATACCAAAACCGGTTGGCCAAAAAAATTAGAAATTGTGTTTACAATGGAAATCTACTAAGCACCGAAAGAAGTATAGAAACTATAGGAAATCCGGATTAGTAGTAAAATAGTAACCAGAATGAGGATGGTAGTGGAAACCAATTCAGGTAAATAATTACCGACCATTCCGTTATAGCTGAGTTTGAGTAAACCAAAAAGTAACCCATATCTCCGATAAGGCAGGCAGAGGCGCAACCAGGGCAGCCCCAACTAGCCGAAGATACTAAGTCCGACAATGTAAATGGTGGCAAGAATATAACCAACCGGGCATATATCCAATCTCAAACAACATTTTTTTATTAGAGAATTTGAACAAATAAATTTTCTTTTTGTTGCCCGACCCGGGATTCGAACCCGAGACCTCATGCAATCAAGTCAACCACGTGAACCGCTAGACCACACAGGCTATTATTGAGTAGACCAAGATAGAAGGTTTTAGGTTGTGTCATGTTTCTATTAAAGTGAAGGTTGTTTCTTATAGAAATGAAAAAGGTATACGTGTAACCTCTAACACAATGTCATGTTACATTATTGTTAGTTTGATTTTAACCGACTTTGAAAAATAATGTTTTATGTTTAACTCCAATTTTTTATGTACCTATGTCATTTCTGAATCGATTTCACCACTTTTATACGTAATTGGACTACTCGAATCGTAGTAAAATTAAGGATAACACCCAATTTTTGTTTCGTATTACTAAAAATACAAATTGCAGACGTTTTTGTGAAGCAGTATTCCACTTGTTGTGTGCATTATTTAAAGTTTCACATAAGTTGAAAGTATCAACAGCTACGTTTTTGTAAATGTTGTGAAATCAGATAGGTATGTAGGTATTTTGCGAAATTAGAAAATTGTAAAGCATGATTAAATTAGTATTTTGACATTCTTATTTTTTAATAAGTATTTGTTTTTTTGAAAAAAATATTTTAAATTAATATTTCTTACCAAAGCAAAAAACCTATGACTTTGGAAAATTATTTAAAAGTACCTTTGTATTTTTTGGAAATCATCTATATTGGAACACAGCTTTCTAAGAATTAAAACTGTAGGTTTTTTTAAATACTCTAGCCAAAGTTAGTGAAAGTAATACTTATAATAATATTTTACAAAAGAATTGACGTTTATACATACTTAGGCTTGCAAACACATTATCCTACTTTACATATGAGCAGATTAGTATAAAAAAGTAGAAACTTAAATATTCATAAACATTAAAACAGTAATGTACTGACTTATTAATTTCAAGTACTTTGTACAAAAATTAAAATTTATAAATATTAAATTATTTAATTTTAGATTAAATTATTAAAACTTTAATTTTAATGATATACAACTATGTTATATTTGCGAAAATTAATATATATGCTACTTTTATATTTTTGAAGGCTAAATGAATGTAAATGTAAAGAATAAAACTTAACAATAATAACTTAAAAATTGCAAGCAACTGCTGGTATTTTAACGATTTGTATAAATTAGTAAATTGAAGTTTTTATCTTTACTACATTAATAATTTTATTTGAAAATTCAATTAATTCTTAATATAAATTAGTGAACGAAGGTTACCTGTTCATTTAGAACTATAGATGGCACTATAATTAATATCTGACAACAATAGCATGTAGCAGGTAACGAGTTATTTGAATATAATACATGTGAAAGGCACAGCATTACCGAAGTGCTGTATTTGACATCTGTCAAAATGACCTTCATTGATTTGAGATAACTATTACTCTTTATCTGTTTAATTAATACAAACTATATCTATTGCAATGGCGATCATTAAAGGTTAATAATTACGTTTATGAAATAATTATTTTTTATGTTTCGTAACTTTTCGTTTATTTTTTCGTAATTAAATGTTTTTGATGTAGATAAAATATTTGTGCTTAACTTTTTGCATGAGTTTTGGCGCCATCGAGGGAAAAGATGGTTAAAGTTTTTTCATAATTATTGAATTTCGTGTTTATATTGGGTGTAATTAGTCAATTTTGGTGGCAAGTACAATTTTATTCAGTGAAAGTGCACAAATGAAATAATCATGTAGAAAATAGCGTATCATGTATTTCCTAGTTGCCGTTAAATCTCACTATGTGAGCATCAGTAAAGAGGCCATCGCTTTAATTAAGACCCGACATGACTTTTATTATGACTAATTTTGAATTATTGAAACCCGATTTTGATAAATCGGTTAACTTGATGAAAATTTCTACTTGTCTAATGGCAAAATGCTAACGCGAATGCCAAAAACTAAAGAAAGAAAGAAAACTTTTTGCATACTTTAGATCAAAATAGAGTTCGTGTCAGGTTTTCTCTTTCAAAGGAAATTAATGCTACAGGATTTATAAGCGAAACTCTTCTATTTCATCTATTGAAAATTTACGTTATATTTTTATAAACGATGTACCTAGGTAGTAGTAATAGAAATCGATAGCGTTCCGATCCGGTGATAGATTATAGAATCGTATAGATGCGTCACAAGTATCGACTGATAGTGATGTGTAATAAAACATTTTTCCATTCTATGTAACTTATATATAAACAAGTAAAGAAACGAGCAAGGTATGTACATTAATATGAGAACATATCAGTTTCTTTGTTATATTATGACAAGATCCGGCTTCCTTGTGGTCGTACTTATTCCGTAGCGGTTCAAGAATTCTTTGTGGTATGTCCGAGGTCCGTGACTAACAGATATTACTTGGTGTTATTAAGGAAATTGGTTCAATTATCGAATAATATCATTCTTTTCTTTTGAAATGATAATGCTAGTGATTAATATGATAATACTCGATGTATAAGCATTTTGCCTTTTTTACCAAGAATAATTAATGTTCTAATGTTTTTTAATTAGTGTGTCAAAAAGTATTTACTTATTCATTAATTTGAGTGTATAAAAAGTAGCTTAGAAGTCTTTTCCTGATTTGAAGACAAAGACATAAGATTTTTTAAAACAGACGTAAGCAAGCAGACAGAATTACCGATGATAATACAAACAAACTGCCTATGAAATTATACATGCTAACTTTGCGTTGCCAACTTTAGGCAGGTATGTTAAGGGACCTTCGATATTAGGTATAATTCGTAGGTACTCGAGATTACTAACTACTAATAACTACTGCGATAATATAAATTATATCGTCAGAAATGTAAGGAATATTTTGGATATTAAACTTAAGTACCATAATAATTTAATTAAATTAAGGATTCTTTTAATTAATGTTGAAGTGTTTTTTTTTTGCAAAGAATCTTAACACTATTTAATAGTGTGAGTTAATGTCTTCGGTTTGTTGTGGGTTGTGCCTCTACCTACTCCTTTAGGGATACGGGGATGAAGATACTTACTTTTTTTTAAAAATGCAGCTAAAGGTTTTTTAGTATTGTTTGTGTTAATGTTTGTAACTTATTTTACAAATTTGAATACACTTTGAGAATTTTATTTTATAAAATAATAAACAATAGAAACAAATGTAGTGCTATCTATAAACTATCAAAAAAATTTGTATCTAAGGCAGGTTATTTCAAAAGTATGTATGCATTTAAAAACATTCCACAAAAACTTCAATGTCTCATTCATTGTCAAAATTCTAAAAGTGAGCGGAACACCAATTACTAATTCATTACTGCATAATTAGTTACTAATTACTTCTAATGTTTTTTTTTCATATCTAAATGGTTATTTAAGTTTATGTTGTAAGTTTAGCTTGCATCAAAACTTTGTTTTTCTTCTTGGCTCCTTTGCAGAATAGACCATCTGCCTCCTTGCCAGGCAGCTCGTAAAAGGCGAGCATAGGCTTAACGTCACTTACACCATGACATCTGACAAGGTGGTAGAGTTTAGCAGCGACCCACCCGGATTAGTACCACCGCCTTACTTATTCCTGCCACCATAACGTCATAACGTGTTCTGGTTTGGAGGGTAAGGTAACCGGTAAACTTACTTGCTCGTGGCCTAACATTTTTGCTACAGGTTGACAACGCACCATTACCACCTTTAGTGTCTCTAGACGGCGTGAACTACTTACCATCAGGAAATCCGTTTGCTCGTTTGCCTTCGAATATCATAAGAAAACTTAAAGGACAATACCATTCTATCAAAAACTTAGTCCAAATACAGGGATCTTCAGTTGGAAGCATTAATCTAGCCATAAAGATGGGATAGGAATATGTGTTCAGCTTTGTAGAGTAATGGGCTGGAATTACGTTAGACAAGTGAGACAGAATGATTGATATTTCGGGGACCAAATTGCAGCCTGAACGCTTATACAACACCTAATACAGCTGTAATCGCCTCAGTGGTCTAGCGGTTCAGTTATTGGATTTGACTGCTTAAGGTCCCGAGTTCGAATCCCGGGTCGGGCAACATAAACAAAATTGGGTTTCTCCAATTTTTTTATAAAAAAAACGTTGCTTGGGATTGGATATATGCCATGTGCCCGGTTGGCGATAGGCTTGCCACCTATCATATTGTAGGCCTTATTGTCTTCGGCTAGTCGTGGGTTGTTACCCGGGGCTTTGCTCGCA
>NJDD01003029.1:26076-40113 GCA_002245505.1 Calephelis nemesis
AGTTAATATATAACCCATTAGTAAGGACTTGCATACAAACTTTGAACCCCTTTTTTAGAGGCGGAATTTCCAGGAACGCTTAAATACGTATCTTAGCCGAAAAATAAAGTTTTTTCAAACTTAAAAATTACGGTCTTCTATACAAACTTTCAATCCCTATTTCACCCCTTAGGGATAGAATTTCCAAAACTCCTTCCTTAGTGGGTGTCTACTCAATACAACGACACTACTCTCCAAATTCCATGGCTGTAACTGTAACAGTTTTTGTTCGGTGGTGATGAATCAGTCAGTCAGGACATACTATTTTATAAGTATAGATTCGAAGTTTTGGCGATGGTTTTTCATAATTATTCAATTTTCTGTACATATTGAGTGAAATGTGAAGTGAAGTATTCATGACGAAATTAGTTTATCAACGTTGTTATATAGAAGCGAGAGTTGGGTATATCAGAGGAAGCATGAAAGTAGGGTAAATGTGGTCGAAATGAGAGCGCTATGGAAAATCTGTGGTGTTACGCTCGCTGACCGCATTCATATTTTTTTATGATATTAGAAAGCAAACATGTAGACGAATTTCCTGATGATAAGAAGTTCAAGCCGCCCACAGATTATAATAATGATGCGTTGCCAACCTGAGGCCGGAATGACTCGGAGCAAAAGTAACGGAACGGACTCGAGCAAAAGTAAATGTCTCGGTTACCTTACCCACCGAACCGAAACACGTCAATGGCAAGCACTGACGTTATGGCGGCAGGAACAGGCAAGGCGGTGATACGGGCAAGGTCCTGCAAAACTCTCCCACCAAGCCTATTTAGACCAAAAACTGCTGAATTGATTTTTATGAAATTTGTCACACACGTAGAGGGTATTTTGGATTAACACATAACATAGTATTTTCCCGAAAAATGTTCCTGTGGGACTATTAACCACGTGGGCAACACCGCGGTCAACAGCTAGTGCGAAATATGTATTAATTGTACTAGAACATTCAGCTACGTACTTAAAAGTTTTTCTTTAACGCTTGAAAGACCATATTTGTGATTTAAAACTCGAGCCCTGCAATAAAAAACATATACGTTATATCTTGCTACACTCAAAGTGTATTCAGTGTTTTTCCCAAAACCTCTGCCCTAAAAGGGGCCTTGCCTTTTGAACCTCACATGACTAACGAATGACCCCATATCACAAAATATAAGTGCCAAAAAGTGTTTTTTTTCTTTTCTTTAGGATTTAGTGTTCACGTTAGTATTTTGCCATTAGTCAAGTAGAAATTTGCATCAAATTCTCCAAAATCGGGATTCAATTACAGTCATAAGTCGTCATTAAGTCATATCAAGTCATGTCTTGGATAAAGCGGTGACCTCATTACTCCAGCTCATACAGTGAGATTTGGCGGTAACGAGGAAATACACGATTCGCTAATTTCTTCATGATTACTTTATCTATGCACTTTCATTGAATAAAATTGAACAAAAATTGGCTAATTTCACTCAATATAAAAACGAAATTCATTAATTATGAAACAACTTCGACCATCTTCTCTCTCGATGGCACCAAAATTCTGTTTGAAGTCAAATAGTATTTCAAAAACAGTTTTTGTTTTTACGATAACAGGTTATAAAGCAATCATCTTTTGAGGCACGAAATAAGTTTTAAATTAGTCTTCTAAAAGCCCTATGACACATAAATCCTTTGCCATGTCTTCAAAATAAAAAAACAACGAAACATCGAAAATCATAAATTAGATTCTGATGTCAGGAATCTAAATGGTATTTCGGATAAATGAGTCATAGGTTTATGCGAGGTCGCTCGCATCCGCCTTGTAACTACCACGCAGGTTTTCGAAACTTACGCAAGCAAGATCTCGAAAAGCCCTGAACGTGAAACAAATTGCAAATCACGTGAAATCTTGTCACAAAAAAACTAGATACAAAGCACCGAGTCGAATCAGATATTATGTTAGATCGAACAATATCATAATCATTGTTTCAATCTGTTTAGAAACCATGGCTTTCCTATATTTAATCCCCAATGGAGAAACAGAGCTGTCATTAGAGTAACGTGCCTCTGTGTGTATATGTATATGTGTGTGTGTGTGTGTGTATTCATGTAGCATCATAACTTTTAAGCGGATGAACTGATTTAGATTCGTTGGTCTAGTGGCTAGCGTATACTATAGCGTATACTATATACGTATAGCTGGCTGCGCCGACCAACTGCGAGGCTCGGGTTCAATTACCGACGGGAGCGGGCATTTGTGTGATGAGCATTTAGATGTCTGCATTTCCAGCTCTGGGTGTTTATTAAATTTGTTTTGGTATCTATTTAAGTATTTCTATGTGTTAGTATCGTTGACTGACACCCATAACATAAGCATATAATTTGCTTACTTTGGGGTTAGATTCAATTTGTGTAAAAATGTCCAGATGTGTTTATTTATTTTATTTATTTATTTATAACGTGTTGTTTATTTTCTACGTTACGTCATACATGTTTTGTAGGATTGTTTATTTGATTATCAAATAAAAGATAAGATAAATTAGTAATCATCAAGTTGCTGTACAACTGTCAGATTCAGATTCATTTATTTTTTCAAAGTAAGTATTATAAAATACATTTTTTGAACGTCAATTGAATATTAACACTATTGTTATTTATTGTATTACTATTAATACAATACAATCATAATAAAATTAACTTAAAATAAATTTTAGAACAACAATGGTAAATGAAAAATAATAGTAGACTATTTCGAAATCAACAAAATTCTTTAAATTATAGTTAAAAATATAAAATCAAATAATAATAATAAATTTATAATGCAATTATTTATCTTAATACTTGTCAACCTCCAAATATTACAAACTTTTAATGTTTTATTAATCACGAGCATTGAAGATGGAAAACTATTTTTTAAAGATAGTGTAAAAGTGTAAAACGTCGTAACATCACAGTCGGTGAACGTTGAAGATAAATATAACTCATTTATTTCGTCAGATGTTCAGAGCACAGTCACATTTTCATTTTTTGTTTTACTTTTTTACTTTGACAGAAATGACAAAGACATGAACCTTAAAGTGCCTAAAGTTACAGAGACTTATTCATAAATTATGTGTACAGTATAACAGTAACAGTATGAAAGGTTTATATTTGAGCCAATAAGTGCGCTGTCAAGTGTCTATTATTTTATTCAAAGTTTCAAGTCTTATAAGATGTTTGTTTATACACAATGTTTAAGTGACAATTCAGATTTTGTTTTAGTTTAAAACTGGAGATTTGATTTTGATACAATAATATAAACTATATCCATACAGTCTTTCTACATTATCCACAAAAAACCAACTTGCCAAACAAGTCTCCGTTTTAACATCGACATAATTGCTTAAACGTCAAGAAAGAATCAAAGACAGTTTATATGTAAATTTCTTTGACTATGCGCATATTAATAATGCTTCTCGATCGCATTCGAATTAATGTGTACAAAATGAAAATTCAAATGTATTCCAAGGTAACCAGACTGCGACTGCATCGTATTTCCAACTCATTATAGTTGCGTAAACGTCTACTGTCTGCATAATATAGTCCCTAAGCGTTGCCTACGCTGTGTTGCCGTTTAGAAAACACGGGGCGATTTCCGACCGCGACCGCTGCGTTTTTTTAAACTTTTATTATAAAACTCAATCCTTCTCTAACTGTGAAAATTGGACTAAACATAGAAGATTCGTCATTATATATTTAAAGTAACAATACATTGTATTTTGCTGTTTTTTTCTAAATATTTTGCAAAATTAGCCTAGACTTGCATTTACATTGCCTACAAGGCTATATTAAAACTAAACGCTGTTTTTAAAACTTGAATGTTGTTTTCGTTTGAATCGCTGAAGATTTCATTTTTTTGCATACATTTTATTACACATCGATTTATAAGTCCCGGATTACTTTGAAACATATTTAGCCTAAGATGAGAAATGCAGCGTTCTTAGCTTTGGCGTTTATAATCCCACACGTATTTATTATTTAAAAATTGTTTGTGTAACAGAAAAAAAAAACTATTTTCCATTACACAAAAAAAACTGCGTACAGCCTTAATAGGTGCGGATTAAAATCGCCCCGTGAGCTTCCACACTTAAACCGCAAGCTAAGAGTAAACTTTCTCGAAATGCGGTCAGAGCGAAGTTGTTAAGTTTTTTAGTCGAGTGTTACTTCATTACTTTTATGACGTATACTATGTTAGAAATGTTAGTTTTAAAATATAAAATCTAAAAAATACTCTCGCTTGCGTAACGTTTTATAATTACAAATGAATATAAAATATGATGGGGTCATGTAGAAAGTGAATGATTTAGTATAATTTATTTTTATATAAAACTAGCTGTCCCGGCGAACTTCGTTCCACCCGTTCAGTTTGTATGAGATAAAGTAAAATGTTGTTTTTCTTAGCTTTCTCGTAAGTTTTTTTCTTTTTCTTATCTTTAAACCTTCCCTGGACTTGAACAAATAATTCAAAACCAAAATTAGCGAAATCGGTTCAGTCGTTCTCGAGTTTTAGCGAGACTAACGAACAGCAATTGATTTTTATATATATATAGATGAATGATATGGTAACGGTAATGATTTTATACACACTTTTTGACGTGAACGCTTGTGCTTTTCCACTGTACACTTTTTGTTACGCTACAGTAAACCGGTTTCACTTTTTACAGCATCATCAGGGCTTTGTAACTAAACATAAAAAGTCTGTTTTAACTTAACGTTCAATACTTATTTGGTTGTAAGTTTACCTCAAAAAAAAACACTTTTTTCCATTGTATATACACATACCTACATAATGGAATTTTACCAAATGTTGACGATAACAAATAGAGATTCTGGTAGTAATTTTGCTGTGCATCCACTAAAAAAATTTAAAGTTATCGCCATCTTCTTTTAACGATAGTATTTAAATCGACTAATTGATTTTTTGTGTATCTGTTACGTGATTACTTGGACAATAATGACCTGATTTTTATGGTTTTTTTTTAAAAAGGTAGGTCATAATTTCGAGTTTCTTTTGTATTAATTGTATCATGCTCCAACTATTAGTTTATGAGTTGTACTTAATAATGCATTCATTACTTAAAAATCTTGACGTACTCATTGATAATGATTTCGACACTAACACCGTGACATATGACTAGGTGGTTGAGTTTCGCAGCGACTCACCCGGATTGGTACCACCGGCTTACCTATTTCTGCCGCCATAACGTAATGACGTGTTCCGGTTCGGAGGGTAAGGTAGCCGGTAAAATTACTTTTGCTCGAGGCTTAACATCCTGGCCTCTGGTTGGCAACGCACCATTACCACCTTTGGTGTCTCTAGGCGGCGGGAATTTCTTACCATGAGGAAATTCGTCTGCTTGTTTGCCTTTCAATGTCATAAAAAATGTCGTCAAATTAAAATATTTATGTGGCCCAATCTGGGAATCATAACTTCTTTTGAAAAATTAATTGTCAAATCGCGATGTGGTGATGAAATAATTCAAGATAGTTTAGTTTAGTTTTTGCAGTTTTTCTGCTCTTAAAGTAAGCATTAAGAAGTTTAATTTTGAACTGTTTTAAAAAAAAAGAAGGTTATTGTTTCTTTTGTTTTTTTAGGCGGTTAATCGACCAATAACGAACACATTTTAATGGTTCCTTTTTCAAAAATTGGTCTTATAATTTTGTTCCAGATTTGACTTTCTAGTAATATTAATTATTGAATTATTTTATGTCTATCTCGAAGATTTCGTAATGACATTGGATACTGTTTCTACATAGGTCATTTAATATTGTAAAGATTTTCAGGACTACTATTTAAATAATGTACTTCAGTATAAACTTTTTACTCTTTCCACGCTTTATACTTTTATTTTTAAATTAGCTGACCTAATCAATATTTAAGCGAAATGATTAATTAGAAAGAAGTCAGGAAAGCTCCTAATATCAATACGTTTAAAATTATGGTAAAACGTCACTCTCTACCTTCAACCTGATTCGGTTAAAGTTAATCTGTTGTTTCCTCGTGTTGGTCCGGGCTCCTTTTCAGAGTAGACCATCTGACTTCCTGCCAGGCAGCTCGTAAAAGGCGAGCATAGGCTTACAGTCACTAACACCGTGACATTTGACTAGGTGGTAGAGTTTCGCAGCGACTTACCCGGATTGGTACCACCGCCTTACCTATTCCTGCCACCATAACGTCGTGACGTGTTCCGGTTCGGAGGGTAAAGTAGCCGGTAAACTTACTTTTGCTCGAGGCCTAACATCCCGGCTTCAGGTTGGCAACGCACCATTACCACCTTTGGTGTCTCTAGGCGACGTGAATTTCTTACCATCAGGAAATCCGTCTGCTTGTTTGCCTTCCATTATCATAAAAAAAAACTCTTTTTTTTCCTTTGTCTTAAAATAATTCTATTTCAATTATTGATATTTCATGTGTTATATTTCTTTTTTAGTGTATTAAGAGCACCATCGTGTAAAATTTATTTTATTATATCTCCATAACATAAGGTTGCCCGGAAGAAATCGCTGTTTGGTGATAAGGTCAGGCCGAATTTGTGTATCACTTAGTTTTCAAGTTTCTCTAATGTATTTATTTTTTATGTATTTTGGTGCACAATAAAGAGTTATTCTATTTTATTCTATTGTATATGTAACAACAGTTCTAAATAAATATGTATAAAATACATTCGGATTTCCGAAGCTTAACGAATATAGCCGAGGCGCATAATTTAAAATGTTAATACGTACAATATCGAAACCACTGTCTTACGTAATCCTTCTTCTATTTGTTTCGGCTTTGGATATACCATTAAAACTTAACTGCTTACAAGATTACTACCACTACTACCTTTGATAAGGATGTCAGTTTTTTTTTGCAACAAGGAAATATTGCCTCTGTGGTCTAGCGGTTCAGTTGTCGGACTTGACTGAATGAGGTCCCGGGTTTGGTTCCCACGTAGGGCAACAAAAAGATAATTGGGTTTTTCCAACTTTCTAATATAAAAAACGTTGCTCGGGATTGGATATGTGCCCGGTTGGCTATAGGCTTGCCACCTATGACATTGTGGGACTTAGTGTCTTCGGCTAGTCGTGGGTGCCCTGGTTATGCCTCTGCCCACCTCTTCGGTGATATGGGCGTGAAGATACTTATTTTTAAACAAGGAAATATGCTTCTATGCCTTCCAATTAAAAAAATAATAATATTTATGCGCTACTGTTCATATGCGCCAAACAGAACTGAATTTTGCCTAAATTATAATTTAAATAAACCACTCAGCGTTAATTACTAATACTAGTTTAGGATAATAATTTAGCTTCAAATTACTTAAATAATTAATAATTTATCTTTGTAATGTGCAATAAGTTAATTACCTTATTAAGCTTTACCTTAACATACTTTAGTACTTTCCAAATATTGTAACCAAAATTGTTATACACGTGACGGGTTAATTAGTAAATGAGTCTTCAATAATGATTATTATTCAACTAATTAAAGCTAATTTAGATAACTTAAAGAGTAATTAAGTTATAAAAAACCAACCACAATTTCATTACTACTTCTTCTACATACATAGTGTATTAGTAATTTGAAAACTGCAAATAACATAATTAAATTATGATATGAAGTTAAATTGAATCTAACCCCAAAGTAAGAAAATTATATGCTTGTGTTATGGGTGTCAGTCAACGATACTAATACATAGAGATATTTAAATAGATACCTGAATAAATTTAATAAATACCTAGACCCAGAAATGCAGACGTCTAAATGGTTGTCACACAAATGTCTGCCCCGTCAGGAATCGAACCCGAGTCTCGCGAATGATCGGTGCAGTGAGGCGTGTACGCTAGCCACTCGTCCAACAAGGCCGTCAACTACTGTACTATAATATAGTATATATATATTGATACAAATATGTTTTTGTGACTTCTGACTCATGTGCTAAATGGATAAAGAAACCATCAAAATCCAGTTGTTATAGGCAGACTAATCGTATATTTTTTTATTTTATTTTATAACATTGGAAGGCAAACAAGCAGGATTTCCTAATAATAAGAAATTCCCGCGGCCTAGGGACACCAAAGGTGGTAATGGTGCGTTGCCAACCAGATTCCGGGATGTTAGGCCTCGAGCAAAAGTAAGTTAACCGGCTACCTTACCCTCCGAACCGGAACATGTAATGACGTTATGGCGGCAGGAATAGGTAAGGCGGTGGTACCAATCCGGGTTAGTCGCTGTGAAACTCTACCACCTAGTCGGATAACATACTGATTTTAATAAAATTGATTATAAAATACTAGAATACAGGTAATTATGTCATATTTTATCTTTATATCTTAACAATTCCCCATGTTAAAGCTTTATGTATATAATTTTTATATACGTTGTTCATGACCGCTTTTTTAATTCATTATTTTAGCAGGAAGATCACAAAGGGACATCTATTCATCTCAACTGGTTCATACTATATAACATCAAAACGCACGTCTCCGACAAAGATAGATATATTTCATGACCCACATATCGGTATTTCGAGAGTTCCAGAATAATCATAACCAATTACACGAAGGTTTCCACCACAATAGAATAACACAAAGACTCTAATCCATCATATTTCTGGTCACGTACTGGGTTACGGTTCTTTGTTACGTGGGTACTTTCTGCAAGTGAGTTGGACCAAAGGACTCAGATGTGCCCAGCATATAATTAATTACGTATAAATATGACTTGATTACCCGATGGTAGCCCGTTAAGGAAGGTATTTCTAAACATCGTTTGGTAAGGACAACTTTCTAATAGCTGTTATTAATATTGATTTTTATATCTATTTCGTATATAAGTTATCTATATTAAGACGTGACGCCAAAACTTTGGACTCCTTTTTACGAAAATTACGCGGACGCGGGATACAATTTGGCACACTTATAGTTTATGTGTAGGACAAAAGCAGAACGCTAATATTTTTCAATGATAATGCATAAAAAGTACATTAAATCAATAAATAAAACATTACACACACTACCACGCATTTGACACACACAAACAAATATATTGATGATAACGATAAAAGATCACAGGTTGCGCACTAAAAAGTTGTGGAAACAAAGTAGTTGGTCTTGAAATATGAAGATGGCGTTCTTATCAACAAGACATTAAAATTTATTATGGTCTAATTTTGACCAACAGGCGACCATTAGTAATATATAAATGCGTATTCACGCTAATTACCTCACGGGGTAGGCGGAGAGTATCGAGTACCAAATGATCCTTGCAGACCTGCATGATTTTTCATACAGACGCCGAATTCGGAAACTCTTGACACTACCTTTAGATGAAACCCGAGCGATTTAAACGTGGAATTTTAAATTTAGGTCGCCCTGAACACCTAAATCCATCTACATCCGCATGTATATCTACTTTGTCACTATTTAATTTGTCATTCTTGCCACATGACCAAGCACCCACGACTAGCCGAAGACACTAAGTCCCATAATGTGATAGGTGGCAAGCCTATCGCCAACCGGGCACATTTCCAATCCCGACCAACATTTTGTAATTAGAAAATTAGAAAAATCCAATTTTCTTTTTGTTAGCCGACCCGGGATTCGAACCCGGGACCTCATGCAGTCAAGTCCAACACCCGGACTGCTAGACCACAGAGGCGACTAGTTATTAGTTAGTTAACATGACCAAACGAATGGAAAATTCCCTTTCTTCTTTAAACACGGACACTTTTTTTCAATCCCACTCTTTCTCGGATCTCATTACTGCTAATACAGTCATCAAGCGTTACAATAAAGATTAGCCTCTCACTTCATTTGCATTTATCCTATTTTTCATAGTTTTTTGACATACCCAACTCTCGTTTTCATACAACCACGTCGGGTAAAGCACAGAATTATGCAAAGCGACTCTAACATATTGGCTTAAAACCTCTATTATAAGTTATAATTGATATGAATAAGTTAATTTCTGGTAACATTCGTGATAACATGTCATCGAATCTCTAGTGTAAAAGTTTTGTTGTATATTCCTGTTACATTATAGCTGTATATATGCTGGGTGGAAAAAAAGGATTTCAGTTTATAGTTAGGTTATAAAATAACTAATAAATAAAAAAATATATTCCTATCATCTTACTGTTGATGATGGAATAATTCATATTTTTAAATGAAGAAACACTTGTACTGTTTACGTATCACTTATAATTAATTATTTTATAAATAACCTACCGGTTTCGCTTATGACAGCATCATCAGGGCTAAAACTTAAACTACCTACCTAACCTAACTAACGTAGTTTAAGTTCTAGCCCTGAAGATGGTGAAATAAGCGAAACCGGTAGGTTATTTGTAAAATAATTAATGATACGTAAACAGTACAATTGTTTCTTCATTTAAAAATATGAATATTTGGAAGTTTAACCAAGCGCCGACGATGGAAAATATCGAATATAATAGAATAATAATTGACGCTTTTGCTACAATGTTAATTGAAACTACATTTTAAAATACTAGATTAAAAAAATACCTACTAAGTTTCATTCGCAAATCTACCGAGTTTCGATCCGGTGAGAGATTTTACTATTAATATTATAGTTAAATTAGAATAATCGTTTTTTATAATAAGCTAGCGAACAAGCAAACGAATCTCCTGATGCTAAGAGATAACTAGCCATGGCATATAGATGTGGCACGTATTAGCTAAAGGCACTACTTAGTCTCACAAGTGGCAAATCTATCGCCAACCGGACACTTATTACATTAAATACAATTAAAACTTATAACTTGTTGGTCGAGTGGCTAGCGTACACGCCTAACGACAACGACCAACCGCGAGGCTCGGGTTCGATTCTCGACATAGGCAGGCATTTGTGTAATGAACATTTAGATGTCTACATTTCCGGGTCTGGGTGTTTATTAAATGTATCCTGGTATATATTTATGTATTTCTATGTATTATAACCGTTGACTAACACCTTATAACACTAGTATATAATTTGCTTATTTTGGGATTAGATTCAATTTCTTTGAATTGTTCAGTGATATTTATATATTTATTTAAATACAATTCTGAATGAATAGTTTTCATTAAAATTTGAAAAAACAAACACATATATGTTGGCCGGGAATCGAAACCGAGATTTCATTTGATCAATGACATCACCAGACCAAGATCATCACAGCCGATTATATTATATCAATTTAGTGTATTATGTATGTATGCCATGTAGGTAGCCCATATTTTTGTTACTTGTTTTGTGGTACAGGTTTGCTAGGTTGTGGGATTTGGCACTCGATACTCTTTACCTACTACTTCAGGGACTTGGTGTGAAGATATGTAGGTATGTTTTCGTACCAAGAATCCATATAGAATAAGCTAAACGTATCTTAAACGCGATACCAATATCACACCTCCAACCTTTCTAATTACATAGCACGCTGTACTTAAAGCTATCATTATTTTACCTTACACTTAATGTCTCATTTTCTTTGATATTCTAATCATAACGTAATAGTTCGGTATTGAGAACAATACCCACACCATAGACATTTATCGTTTTCGAATAATTGCGTCGACTTTGCTCTCGCAAAAATGCGTATGTTCGTTGATATCGTTCGTTAGCATCGTCGATGCTCGTATCGGTGAATCTTTTTAAAATCAAATCCAAATTTAATTTGCTGTAATAGGGGTTGAATATTTCTTAGTGTTAATAAAATAAGTAAAGACTATTAAACCTGTTAAACAAAGAACTAGCACGCAAATACTTAGTTTACTTTAGTTAAGTATCTTTACGCCTGTATACCCGAAGAGGGAGGCAGAGACACAACCAAGGCATCCACAACTAGCCGAAGACACCTAAAAAATTGGCAAAACCAAATTTTCTTTTTATTGCCCGACCCAGGAATCGAACCCGGAACCTCATGCAGTCAATCCATCTCCTGGACCGCTAGACCACAGATGCGATTAATTTAGTTAAAATTTAAATACATTAAAATCTAACTACCATTAAGTTACAATTTTTCAATTTTCGTAATACCAATACTTTCCAATAAGACTATAAAATAAATAAAAAAACTAAATGCCATTTAATTACAATTTTCATATAACTATAACAACACAAAACTCTTATTTTACTGTCCAATATTTACTAAGTTTTTAAGTAATCATTTTGTCAAAATATATATTTTCATTTTGTTTAGAATCTAGAATGCAGTGTTTGCTGCTTGACCAGGTTAGAATCTACTGCTATGTATTTCTTGCCGCCATAAGGGTGATATCACACTGCGCAACACCGGACCGGTGTTCGGCGATGCGGATATCAGCTTTGTATTGGAAAATCTCGATTTGTATACAAAAATCGCATGGTATATTAAAGCATCTTCATCCGGTAATAATTCAAGGTTAAAATCAGACTAACGGCACGCTACAACGGTATGCCGCGCAGTGTGATATACGCATAATAACCTTGTTAGGGATTGCCGTCTTATATCTTATTTCTTATATATATATCGTAGGGTAGGGAATATAGTACAGTTTCTAATTAGACATAAGGCGACAGCGATGCACCCATAACATTTCTTGTGTCTAAAGGCCACGGTTGGCTCTTCCAATCAGAAGAGCCGTGCGCTTATTCGTTTTCGTTAAATTATATTTTACAAGTACAAACTATCGAGATCCTTGTTAAAAAAATATTAAGATGAAGACTAGTTAAAGAGATGAAGAAATATATACATAATATTTCCTATTAATATTATAAATGCGAAAGTTTGTATGTTAGGTAGTTCTTCACGCAAAAACTGCTGAAACAATTTTCATGAAATTTGGCACACTTAGACGGTAACTTGGATTAACACAAAGAATAGTTTTTATCCCGAAAACATGTTCCTGTGGGACCACGCCGGCAATGGCGCGGGCAACAGCTAGTTATCAATAAAACGAATGTCATAAGATTCTGCAAAAGTAAAATATGTTGACCAATATTTTAAAGAAAAAATGCAATTTACACTTATTGTTTCACACAATACATGTAATGTGTATTCTTACATTAGTCATTGCAAATTGAGTTTCACTAAGCACCGACTTTGAAAAATACAAAAGCTGTACAATAGATTACGTTAACATATTCTTACTAAATTGTTAACAAACATAAACTATTTGTGTTGAAATTCAGCTTTCGACAACGTAATGATTTCAAATTGAAAGATTATAGGTACAGAGTTTTTAATCAAAAAGATAATTATGTTTGTTTGAACAGTAATTTTAGAATTAAAAAAGAAGAGAATGCAGATTATTTAGTATACAATACAAACGAATGCTATTGTTCTAGAATCATAAGCAAAATTGATTAACACGTTCTCAATTGTATGAAAATGGTAGTTCAATTGTTTAGCATAATAAAAAAATATATGTTTTATCTAAACATATGTTCTGATAAGTTTTCTAGGATATTTTATTTGTTAATGTAGCTAATAATTTCTTAACACTTATTAAGTACTTCAATTGTTTTTAGTTGCGTAAGAAAACAAACAATAAAATATTTATTAATAGCTGTTGCCGCTGCTTCGCCCGCGACAAATTGCGATGTAAGTTTTAAATTAGCTCAAATTGCACACGATTTGCACATTTGATTAAAATCAGTTTTAATTAAATTCATTTCATTCAAATTCATCTATTCTTCAGGAGCCCATAACGGACATACTACGTGACGCGTCAGTTACATATAATATGATAATGCCAATGGCTCAGGGACGGATTTCCCAATAGGCCGAGTAGGCCCGGGCCTAGGGCGGCAAAATTTAGGGGGCGGCAAAATTGCTCTGCTCAGAAAGCCAGGCCAAAGACAATTTGTGAACAGCGATTCATTGCTTCTCGCAAATAGAAATGGATAAGAATCAGTATCTGTAATACTGATTGAGATAATTAAATCATTTACTAATTATCGTTATTTTTTTCTTTTTTATTAAATTTCTATAGTTGATTTAATTTTGCATGCTTTACAGCACATAAGGGGGGGGG
>NJDD01003032.1:10279-27204 GCA_002245505.1 Calephelis nemesis
ATATCGATATATCAAAATATCGATATTTTTTCAAAAAATAATCGATAATTATCGTCGATATTTTAAATCTTGACATATCAAAAATCGATATTTTTTCCGGATATCAAATTTGATATTTATTTATGAGCTCTCGTTCCACTTCAGTTCTCGATTAAGACCGCATTCGCAAACGAAGTCGAATAGTACCTGACAGTAGTCTGTGTCAGTCGCACATTAATATTTTGCATTTAAAGCTATCCTTTACTTTAAGGAACAGAAACAGCTCCATATCTGTCTATCTCTATCTCTGAAATGGTTTACGCATTTAAACTATCGTATAGCACGTTCTCGTTTACTCTCGGCTCAGTGAATCGATATTTTTGTCGTTCGAAAATGAATCTTAAAACTAGTGAGCTAGAGATATGATTGGAAATGGGGTGAGCCGAAGAGCTTATCTTTCACTTGCACGGATTGCTAATATTTCGATATATATCGATATTTTTACACGATATTCGATAAATATCGATAGCCTTAAATAATATCGATATATCAAATATCGATATATTTCTTTCATTTGCCCATCCCTACTTTACTGAAACAATATTTCAAGCGATTTGGCATACCTAGTAACGTTCTTCAGAAAATAAAGAATGTCGATTTTCATGAGTTAAATATCGATTCAGTACTATATATCGATTAACGAATCGATCTTTTTGGCCCGAGAATCAGCGTTACCAACTCTACCAACTTTTAGGTAGATCTACCTACTTTCAACTTATTTTGAAACCTTGGATCAAAAATCTACTAAATTTTTTAATTAATCGAAAATTTTATTTTATTTTTGCTAACTCTCAAATGTTTTCTCTGCTAAGTGAATTTGTAAGACAACTGCTTGTGCTTCCATACAGAAGTGCTTATGTTGAGAGACTCTTTTCTGCTGTTAATCTATTAAAAACTTCAAGTCGCAATAATTTATCTACTGAAACTCTCCAGGGACTTTTACATACGAAACGATTTATCAGCGAGACCTCCGAACAACATGTACCTACCTACTGAAGCGCATTTCAAGTTATTTAATCAAACTATGTACTCTTTTGAAGATTAAAATTGTAAAATATTTATATGTTGTTTAGTTGACATGCCAAAAATATTTAAATAAATAGATTGTAAAATAATTCACCAATCCAATTACGCTGTCCAGTCTATGATTTCATTTTGTTTTTGCTCTAAATATTAAGAAGTTTTTTCAAAAATAATCAGAAAAATCATTTATTTTTACTAAAATAATCTGTTATAGATATTATACGACCGTGCAGATTCCTTCTAAATCTTGAAAAAAAGAAGTTGGTAGATCTACCTACTTTTCGAAATGAGTTTGGTCGTAAACTACCAACTTTTAGAATCGTACGGAAGGATTTATAAAAATTCGAGTTGGTAACACTGCCGAGAATCAAAATTTTTCGATTAATCGATCTAAGATCGGCATCCCTAGTTTGTCATGTTTTGGCGGGCTTATTAACTTTTATTAAGGTTTTGATTTGATCAAGTTTTGATTTGATTTCGTTTGACAAAATATGTAGGTAGGTTGTTACTTAATATGTGAAATGTTTTTGAAATTAATCAAATAGGTACAACTGCTCTCAAATAAATAAACTAAACTTAGTTAGATCAAATAAATAATATGAATGTAGGTATGCACCCCAAATCTATCTAATCTATAAATTTGCTGACATTGCTACATTTGCCTAGCACTACTATTTGGAATGTTTTCCTTAATTTCTATTTAGGATTAGCACTATCTTCTAAAACGATTCTTTTTTAAGTTCCGGTAAGTACCTATTAAAATGTATTAAATCTGTCAATAGAAACAAGACCATGTAACACAGAATTCCTCAACTAATTGTAATAGAAAATGTGTTTTTTCAAATTTGTATTTATTTATACAATATTGCTCGGTGTTGAATATGTGCAATTAGCTTGCCATCTGTCATAACCCATTATTTTTGTAGTCAAAACATTGAATTGGAATTCTATTAATTTAAATTTTTCTAAATCCTAGAAAATATAAATTTTTTGTAAAATTGAGTCAATCAGAGGTTCACAAACTTAGGTATTTAGTCTAACACCCACATGAGAAATCAGTTATTTTGTAGTACCTCACATTTTTATTGTATTTTAACATTAATAAGTCTCACTTAGAATTGAAACAAGAGTTTTCATATAATGTCTCATATATTCCTTTTATTAATAAATGTTATCCTTTTTTATGGTCCAAGTTACATACATACAGATGTGTGATATAAATACAGATGTGTAATTTCAGTTAGTTTTAATATAATATTAAGAAGCTGAAGTTACAAATCACCTATTTCCCCCAATGTTTTCTATACCTTCCCCTCTAGGCATGCAGTGCCCACTGGTCAATTACCAATAAATAATACCTATAATAATTGGAAGTACCGTTAATTTGTGCTCCTTTTGGTTATAGTGTCTAAATATAATGGCTGAAGTACATATCATCACATAAACTTAATCCATATTACATTTTATATGTATTTTTTAACTACTTTAATAATTTAATGCAATTTTATAAGTTTTGTCCATACATTTTTAAGGTATTTAAATAAAATATGGCAGAAAATTTAGTGGATATGCTACCTGTGAATTGTAATAATGAAAATCTTAATGATTTGCTTCATTCTAAAACACAAAGTAGTGAAGAAATGAACATTAGTGATGAAGATATTCGTCCGAAGCATCATATGTTTAAGCATACAAACCGCATTTCTGATAGTGAAAATGAAAATCAATCAAATAACATTGTTAGATCTAATGATAGCAGTGAAAGTGACTCTGAATCAGTTTGTGACAATGTAGCTACAAGTAACTCCGATACAAGCAACTTTAAAGACTTATCTAGAACAGAGAAAAGGAAACACAAACTGAAAAGTAAATTTAAAAACTTACTATCACCACAGATTATAAAATGTGGACTTAGTGAGGATGTTGAAATGCAAGATAATGAAAATAAAAATTTGTATAATGAGATTTCATGTCTTCTAATTAAAAAGGTAAGTTATAGTAAATACAAGTTTTTTTTATAGAATTCAAGGCAAAGAGAGTTAACAGAATTTCAAAAATGGTAATGTTACATTGCCATGATGGGAAAGATTTTGACTTACTAAGCTAGATGAGTCTTTTCTAAACCTTGCTTGCACAGTTCTGAATTTAGTGACAAAGAAACTGATACTTGCCTATTATTAGGTGCTTGGTCAATGGGAAGCACTTTAAAAAGCATTAAGTTTCCAAAATGGCTTACATTACAAGTATATAACAAGTATTTTCAATTTAGGGTAAACATACCGGTTTTTGGCCGTTTTAGCGACTTGGGTTTTAGCGAATCTGGTTTTCTGATCACAAATATCTTGTCGCTCATAAATATTTTTGAATCTATTTTAGTGATATTACGGTTTCCACAAAAAGAAACAATTAAGAGGTCCGAAATAAAACTAGCCATCGACCTCCCGGCCGCTTATTGGATTTTGGTGTAAATTGTTAACCTGTTTACCAACCACCAAAAAACTCGAAAATTATAATAGCTTGATGATTTTTCACAATTGAATCTTAAAATTTAATATGTTAAATATACAGGGCTTTCTCATATTAGTTAACGATATTTTAACCACGAACTCGCAATGCGTGTCTGGAAACACAAAAAATAATAAAAAAAATTTAAAACGAAAAATAAATAAAATATTCCAAAAAATAATTCTCGCTATAACGCATGGGGGTCAACGGACTCTGACGCAACGGACGGAAAGCAGCTGATTGTCTCACGGCTGCCGCGTGAATTGTCACTACGGAGTATCTTGCTACTTAATGTTTATTTGTACTACTAGGTACTACTAGGTATTATGTAATGTACTATTATCTGTGAAATTGCTAAAAACCCTTAATGTTTTTGTTTTATCGAAATTTTAATCAGTTAAAAAACTTTACAATCACACAGTACAAATCCAAAGGTCCAGTATTTTAGTTAGCCGGGAGAATAACAGCTGTTTCTAAGTTATAAAAAATCATAGTTGTAAGTTCTGATCAAGGATAGGTATGTATCAATGTGCTTGCAGCTTCGATCGTCCGTCGTCGACTCCCGCCCCGCACGGGGGCGCTCCATACCAGTTATTATTTCTACTGTCATTTTTCAAATCACTTGATGTTTGATCGCGTTTAAGGTGTGTCATGTTTTTGTTTGTGTTTGCGTTTATTTTTCGCGAAGTGTTCATGAGTACCTTTCCAATGGTGAAAATTGAATAGAGGGTGGTTAGTGTGATCACCTGACCTGACATGACGCCTCCCGACTTCTTCATGTGGGTAGGACGATGAAAGTGAACCTTACAATTTAACTGACCTTGCCTTAAAAAGTTATAGGAAAATAGGAACCTACTAACAATACTCAAAGACACATCAACAACCGTGCTAAGTTTTGCATTGAGTGCCTACAATGGTGGATATGTTTAAATATGGATCTAAATAGTGTGAATAGGTAGGTATGTAAACCATTTTTGTAGTTAGGTATATACCTAAGACCGATTTTTATTTTTACCACATGCCTACATTCACTAGTTTTTTATGATCAAACAGTGTAAAGCCTATCTTTGGGATAGGACACGCAATAAATGTAACACACGCGCCATGTGTACCTACAGCTATCGTATCTAGGTGTCACGTGGTGTCGGCGTCTCGCGGGTGACGGTCATTGAACTTGCGCAATTGAATATGAATTATTAAAAAATGCTGTAATTAATTTATTTTAAGTCCGATTTTTTTTAATTTTTTTTTACTGATTTAGTTATACATTCAGAATGTCCAGGTAAAATATCGTGCACTAATTTGAAAAGACCTTATATACATACCAAATTAATTAGCAATTAGCCTGTAGCAACACTTAAAGACTTACCTTTGACAATCAATGTACTTTTTATTTTTTTTACTAAATTTTGCACACATCCATACACCAAATTTTGATATGGTGATTGAGGACTCAATTCGAGACTTACCAGGTCATGCCTGCATATTATGAAGCATAAAATATATCCCAATCGAAAGGCGCGAAATTAGGATAGAATAGTCCCTTGTATACCTAATTATTAAAAAATAATTTGCAAAGAGACCGAAAAGGGGTAGTGGCCGGAAAACTGGTACGTTTACCCTACATTTTTGTGGAAATGTATAGTTTATGAGGGTTTTCTGTGGAAAATAACAATTGCTTATAAAGACAAATGCTACCACTCCACATGGCTTGCAATTAAAAACGGATAACAACTTCCTTCTTCCTATGTCCAGGTGCAATGGAACAAAATACCTAAAATACCAAAGGCTTTATCTAACTTAAATAAGGCAGGTTAGGGTGACATTAAGTCTAAGAACTCATTGTGCGGATTTTACCCGCAGATTCCGTAGAATGTCAATTTATATGCAAAAAGTGAGATCACATTTCACAACTCGATTTTCACCCGCAGCGCCTGCAGTTGTTTGCAGTTCCCGCGAATATTTAACCGCAACCGTCGGCCGCGCGATAATCAACCGTTAAGTTTGCGGGCGATAATTTCAACCGCAGCGGCTGCGGGACCACTAATTATACCAAGTGAGGCCCCAGGTTCGATACTCAGGCAGGGCAACAAAACTAAAACGGGTTTTTTAAAATTTTCTTAAAGTAATTTTAGCTCAGTAGAACTCGAAATACCAGACTTCGAATTCAATAAGTTTGTCATTTGTATGTAGTCATTACCTTATATATAAACATAGTACTTTCCTCGATTTACAATGGATTCCATTGTCAAATTCAGACTTTATGGTGCCAATGGGTTCATTTCCGAAGTGCGCTATTTCAAGTAAAAAAAAATAGTAGTTAAACATATTATAATGTATAAGCAACTTTGCCTTTGATGGGATATGTGGACGGTTAGCGATAGGTTTGCCATTTATCGCATTGTGGGAATTAGTGTCTAAGTTGTGGGTTCTCTGGTATCTCTGTCTGTCCCTTTAGAAATACGAGTGTTAAGATACCTTTTTTTAGGTTTTATTAAATGCAACCCACAAATAATTTTAGAAATTTAAAAAGAAGAAAACAGCCCTTACGTCTGTATGTGATCCTGACACTTCGGATGAAGATGTACCTGAGATAGATAAAGGAAAACCTAAAAATTTATCAAAACTCGTTACATCAAAACTCTCGAATCCATTGCATCCTCCAATCAAGGTAATATATTTTAAATTTTTTTTTTAAACTGGGTAAAATTGAAAAAATGCGCCCAACGAGAAGAATAAATTCGGTAGCTACGCGTTATTTGTCGTTTTCACGAGTAAATTTACGTTTTAAATTATTAAAAATAGTAAAGGTATTTTTCTTTTTTGGTCATATTTACCCACGGTATGAGGCAAATATGGTATACATAGTATCTCTAAGGAGCCTGTGAATATCTTTACCAAAACACGAAAAATTATCTTCTCACTACGTAAAAAAATACTCATTAAACATGTGTTTAACAAAATACTGACTAAAATTGGATCCATAACCAATAACATGCTGCCATGTCATCCACGTGCTTGTTGGTTGGATGTCAATTTTAGAGTTTAGTAAGATAAACTGCTTAAAAACAGGTTTGCGTTCCTGTAAGTATTAGAGTTTAAGATATTTAATATGATATTTATTCAGAATCTACTTTTCAAACTGCAGAAAATCAAGTGTGCATTCCTGTAACTATTTTTAACTGAGGCATGTGTATGGAACTTGGTACTTATTTTGATCTCACTTCTTTTATAGGCAAAGTATTCTCATATTATCGAACTTGGCAGCCTTTCACATTTATGTTTTGAGTGGGCTTATTATTAACAGCCCACAATCGCAACAGTACAGATAATTGTTCTTGCCCAACTTTACAAAGGCTAGAAATCATTAAGTATCTTGGCGTAATCTTTGCTCAACACCTTCCGTCTTATTAATAAACACGGAGTAAATTACGCCAAGGTTCAACCTGGTATTATAGTCTTTATAACAATGTGATAGAGCCTATAATATCAACTTAATTTTACACCTACCCTGGTCCATGTTTATTATTAAGACGGCTGTACATATAATAGAGTTCAAACTTCAAGGTTGCGCAAACTTATTATTATATTTATGTTATTATATATATATATATTATATTATTTATGTATTCAGATCCCTGCGTCATGTTACCAACCGACATATTATAAACATAGTATATTATGCAATATGTAAATCCTTAATGGAATATTGCATTTCGTCATGGGGTGCTGCGGCCAAATCCTACTTAATAGAAGTAGAAAGTGCTTAATGTTTCATACTAAAGGTGGGAGCGGGTCTGCCCTTTCGACATTCTCCAACTGTTCTCTATAAGCATTGGGATCTGCTCACTATCCGACAGTCATACACTATGTGCTTTATTAAAAAAGCATTCGCAAATTACTTATGATCCCAACCTTTTTTTACTTATGTAATTATATGTATTACTTATGTAACTGATAGACGTCGAAGGACCCCTTCCTTTAATAAATACTTAGCAAAAGCAGAATCCCACAATTCACAACGGTTCTGAATAGTTTATTTGTATTGCTTTACGTAAGTGTATTTATATAACAACTCTCAACAACGAATAACTGATAAAAAGTTTAATTATTTTAAGTTTAGCGAGACTCTAAGAGGAAGCGAAATTTGTTGATTTAATATGATTACCTTTTGAGAAGTCTTGTTTTTATCAAACAATTAGATTTTTTTCATTTATTTTTTTGATTTTTAAACATATTGTTTTAAGTTTTTTATTACCTTAACAGTACATTAATCTAAATAATATTCATTATCTTAATTAGATGCTGAAATATTAACAATTCATATCCAGGTGATATTGACCCAGCCCCCGCGTCCGTGTAATAACTGTCAACCGCCATGACGCCGGGATAAATAAGTCTCTTGATTAAATGAAGAATAGAATAGTTTAATAAAACCGTACTTTTATCAATTGCAACCATGTTTTATTTTTTTAATTTTTAAATTCCGTTAAGTAAATCGGATAAAAACGGGAAGAGAACCTTCCTCTGAACATAGAGTATGTTATCACGAACGGGACAGACAGATCGGCCGACAAACTTGAAATGTGTTTCGCTGCCTTTTTTTTTTAAATATCATTAATTTACAAAGTTCGCTCTTCTACAGTAATATCATACGTATAATATGTAGATTTTTATATCAGGAAATCATAGGTATTTATTCAATTAAAATTAATTATTCCAGATGTCAGCGAAAGATGCAATTGATAATATGAAAAAAATTAAAAGTGAATCCAATCGTATGTTAAGAGAAAAGAATGTTTCCCTGCCGTATCATCGTCCAAAGGCACTTACACTGCAAGATATTATGAAACGTAGGAAACCGGTTATAACTCAAGATGGAAAAACACTTCCAATAAAAATGAACAATGAGCAACTTAAACACTATGCGTAAGACTTATTATATTTGTTATTTATTTTATACCTTGACTATTTATAAGGACGTTGATCGCATCAAATAAAATATACGATTCACACTGTCAGAAAGTTATCAGGTGTCATGTAAAGCTGAGCTTTGTATTCTACATGTTCTAACTTTACAAACTCTACGCCTTTGTCACAATAATCGCCTTCATCTGGACGAAAAGAGGCAGAAGCGGCGATGGAGGCCGCTACCCAAGCATATTACTAGTCTAGTGGAATGTGAGAGGGAGAATGGAAGCGAAGATAAATGAGTTGGTTGGTGTAATGTTAATAAGACTAAGCGAAAGCGCTGCTGTGGTAGATATAATTTTGTTTTACTTAGTATCAGGTCTGAAAGATTACAGTTTAGTGGGCTCTGGGCCCGTTTTTGTGGTAGCAGTCTTTGTTATGGCGTACTCGTTGTCGACTCCTGATGTTTTCATCCATCATTCATCCAGAATATCGTTCTCAGAATTCCGACTACACTCTTTTATTTCGTATTCATTCATTTATTTTGACTTAAGTAAATGGATGGGTTGAGCCTTGTAGTGAAAAGAGAGTGAATGATACTGACTAGCGTAGTGTGGATATACATTTGGAACTATATTAGTCATTCTCAAATTTGTTGGGTCGTTATCAAATTGTTGTTACAAAACTGTTGCAACAAAATTGTAGTAAAATGGACCAAAGTAACCAAATTGTAATTTTAAAGCTTAGTGCACAACATCCAAAAAATATTATCACACTTTTTGATTTTATTGTTTTGATAACTATGTATTAGTCTACTAAGGTTATATTTAAAGATCTTAAATAGATATTCCAAAAAAACACTATCTGAGATAACTCAGCCTTTTCATAAAAATGATATTTTCAACAAACAGTAATTATTTTAATCAATTTGTATGTTAAATCTTCTTGGTTAGTGTTTGGAGTAGCTCCGGAAGATACTATGTCCACAAATAGCGTGCATTCACCATCTGCAGTTGGATTTGCTTCAGTAATGTTAACTTCTGTTTGAATTTATTTATTTCAGCTTTGTATCGGCGTGGTTCTTTAAGGATTTTTAATAAAAAAACCAATGACCTTAGAAATTAGCACGATTCGTAGATCGTCTTGTATCAAAAACACATTTTATTCTTGAATTTCCAAAAGACGTAGGACAAAATTTGTTCAAAAGCATACTTTTTGCAAACGAAAAAGTGGGTTAATACTTATTGTACACCTAGCTTTACCCAGAACAGTTTTGTAACGTAACGAATTGTTACCAAACTTTAAACAAAAACAAATCTATATTTGTTTTTACGGACGACAACAGAAGGAATAACTTGGTATTTATAGCAAAATGACTAGATCAATGTATTAATAATGGCTCATATAAATCACACAAGTTTAATACTTATTACTTACCGACAAATCGCAAAATTCTTTTTGATAACCAAACTGTAAAACAGCTTTTCACCGCGGACAAGCGCACTAAAATACTCATTATCTCTATGTAACACATTCCATGACAATATTTATTATCCAATCAGAATCAAGTCAGTTCTGCCAACATCATCGCATTAGATTGAGTTCAAAACTTAAAGAAAATCATCTTGATATTACGTTACAAAACAGTTTGTTACCAAATGGTTAATTTGCTGGACCATCAAGTTAGTTTGCTACAGTTTCATGTTCTTTAACGATTTGTTATTAAATAAATCATATATGATAATCTTAGTTATTAATAGGGATTATGGCATTTAGGCGTAATTAAAAACATTCAAATAACACATGTAAATTGTGCCTAAAGTTGCAAAGGGATGGGCGGACAATTTTTTTTGTATGGAGACAGAAAATCAACAGTTTAAAAAGTTTTATAAAATTGGCATTATGTATTACTAAAAAGGTATTCATTAACGTAAAATATAATAATTGTTCTGCAAAATAGAACTTGAATTATTAAGAATTAATATATTTATCAGTATTATTTTTTTGTCTAAACTTTGAGGACAAGTCAATTTCATCACAGATCCAAAGAATTTGAAAATGACTCATATATTCTTGTGTTTATCACATTATTTCAGCATACAAATGCATTCGTATACATGATGAAAAAATAACCAAATGAGTATGATAGAATCCGCTATTGTCAGGTGGACACAAGTGTGTACAGGGGCGCAACTGTTAAGACAAACCACTATTTGGTTTTTACCGATATAAGGCTCTGTCTAAGAGTGAAGAACTGCAAAGCTTCCTCCACATTCGTACAATTATTACTCTTTTTGTACGAACACTCTGCTGTCGGAGACTCGTGAATCCACCCCCGTATAAAATCCGATCAATTCATCATAGAATGTCATTCTAGGTCTCCTCGGATTTCTACTTCCATCCACATTCGCTTTGTTTATCTGTTGTCAATCTTTTATCTTTAGTTCTTTGCTCATGAGTCATGACCGAACTGACAAAACATGCCCTTTCTCATTTTTAAAATCGTCCCTACATTCATAACCCTTTTCATACAAACACGCCGGGTTCGGATACTCTTGACACCCACTTCGGATAATACCCGAACGATTTGTTGTGGAATGTCAACCTTGGTTTCCTCGGATACCTATATCCATCCACATTCGTATTGTAAATCTGCTTTGTCAATCTTTCATTAGCCATTTCTGAACCAACGAAGCATGCCCTTTCTCATTTTAACACCAATACTTTCTTTCAATCCCACTCTCTCTTAGATATGACTATTACGAATGCGGATAGGCGAGCGTAGCACCACAGATTTTCCGTAGCGCTTTCATTTCGACCGCATTTATGCTTCTATGCTCTTATGCTTTTTCTGACATACCCAATGCTTGCTTCATTACTACAATGTTAGAATAAGCTTAGAATTATGTAAAGAGAGTCTAGCACTGTGACAGCAGCTTTAAAAGAGAGTATTTTAAACTTTTTATCATTGATTGCTAGCCCACTAAACATTCTCATCAAAATTATGCATAGCCTATAAATCAATGTTTTGCTTATGCTAGTTATTCCTTCTGATATACATACATAAGCATTGTAATTTTTGCATTATTTTATGTAAGTGACG
This sequence comes from Calephelis nemesis, assembly GCA_002245505.1. Taxonomy (NCBI): domain Eukaryota; kingdom Metazoa; phylum Arthropoda; class Insecta; order Lepidoptera; family Riodinidae; genus Calephelis; species Calephelis nemesis. The sequence goes on from NJDD01003032.1 coordinate 21,861, forward strand.
GTTAAAAGCTTTTTTTATGACATTGGAAGGCAAACAAGCAGACGGATTTCCTGATGGTAAGAAATTCACGCTAGAGACACCAAAGGTGGTAATGGTGCGTTACCAACCTTAGGTCGGGATGTTAGGCTTTGAGCAAAAGTAAATTTACCGGCTACCTTATCCTTCGAACCGGAACACGTCAATGCCAAGCGCTGACATTATGGCGACAGGTTTGCCTTCCACTTTGGAGAACGGACGTTCGTTTGGTAGTTCGTCAAATATTGGCTTTATTTAGCACTACCACAGGGCAAGGGCGTCGGCAAGAGGGGCAGTTCCCCTCCCCTAGAAATTCTAAAAAAAATTATAAATCAAACAGTCTTACGTCTTTAACTTGACTTGATCGATTATTCTATTACTTTTTCTACTAGTTTGCTACTATATAGAGCGAAATGCAAGACAAGTCAAAAAGTCGAGGGCACGAGGCTCCCTATTGAACCTACAATGTATATTTTTCTCAATCTCTGTATCAACTTGCCCCCATCTAGGCCATCGGCTGGCGACGCTAAGAACTAAGTGGGAGATTTCTACGTAACTCCCTTGTTTCTGTGTCACCACCTTAGCTTTTTTCTAAAACTACTGCATTGTTTTTCATTGTCATGCTCCGGTTAGAGCGTAGGTTAATTATTAGTAAAATAATGTGAAATATCATCATCGCGCCATACAAATAGCAAAGTATGTTAAGTAAATAAGTATAGTAAATATTCCTGGGCAAGTTACACAAATTGAATCTAACCCCAAAGTAAACAAATTCTATGCTTATGTTATGGGTGTTAGTCAACGATTCTGAAACATAGTTAAATAAATACTAGAATAAATTTAATAAACACCCAGACCCGGAAATGCAGACATTTAAATGTTCATCACACAAATGCATGCCCCCGTCGGGAATCGAACTCGAGCTTCGCGGTTAGTCTTTGTAGTTAGGTGTGTACGCTAGTCACTCGACCAACGAGGCGGCAGATTTTTCCTTGGTTTGAAACAGTCAACTAGTATACGACTCGATAAAATATTTAGGGACAACCCTGGGCTATTAACGCCAAACATCTTATAAGTGCATCATGTGGAGTGAGGCCTCACTGTTAATTGCGACCCAACACTTTGCATCAAACATTACATTACATTATTACATTACATTATACACGGACACAACAGCTGGAGAAGGTAAGGCGGTAAAATCCAAGTTTCAACCCGGGCCAGTGGCTGCACATCACTACCAACAGTAATCTTGTTGATAATGACCCACGTAAACTATGCTCGCTTCTTAATAGATTTTTGATACGTAGGACAATAGTTTATGATTCTTCAACACCAGATTAACAAGGGGAAAACGACAAATTTGATATCTATAGTCGATAGTTGTCTCTTTCCATCAGGAACTTGTTTGTTAAGAAAGAACATAGCGGTACGACGAAATAAAGCCTGGTCTAAAAGTAAAGAAGTTATATTGAAAATAAAATTTATTATTGATTTTCCTTTAATAGACGTCAAGCTTACATAAATAAGTCCAAACTTTTAAAGTGCCACATTCATAATAAAAGATTCTGAAGTAAAGCCTGGCTTGTAATCTAGCCATGAATACCATTTGCGCAATGTCACATGTGTTCATTTTTACTTGAAGTCCATTCAACTCTTTTAAAAATCGTCTTACTAAAGAATTCCTTGAGAACATTAATTTAAATTTATATTATTTCTGCTTACATGACAGAAAAATGTAACTGATTTAGCAGTTGTATTATTATTTGCCTAGAACTATTAAATCAAACGGAAGAGTTTTTCAGCATTTTCAATAAATATATGGAAACTGTTAAAAAAAATTGGAAAAATATGATTTATAGACTTAACGACTAAATTTAATGTTAAGTATTCGTAAAAATATTAATGTAGTATACATCTCAGCCTTACGTAAAAATGTATTTTATGTAACATAATTTGACTAAACAGCCAATATTGACAAATTGATAATTAGGACGTCACCGCTTAGAAAGCCCTAGCGTAACTAAACAATTTACTATTTTATTCAATATCTTGGCTAATTCTACATAAATTTACAAAATACACTTGTATAAAACGATGCAAATAGATGTAATATATTTCCTTCTTTTTTAATAGTAAGATTATTAAAAAAATTCACAAATTTCACAGCAACCCGATATGACGTGCACGCTTTGGACTCTTCTTTGGACTCGCCTAAATATTGTCACATCGGTATCTGACTCTCTCTCTCTCTCCTTTCCTCTAAGGCAATTTGTACCTGATAAGTACTTCTCGCTCCCACGCTTTGTTGATCTTGTACATTCTAAATCTTTGATTGAAACCTACATATCTGCTGCTGCAGATGCATTACGATGCTTCGTGAGTTATGTAAGTAGTTAAGTATGTCGTAAAGTTAGGTCGTGTAGATTCAGAAGTTTAGCTCTATATTTTTTTCACAGGCAAACCTTATTTGGTCGTCTTGGCAACATTATGCGTGAAATGTTTTTGATAGGATAAATTATTACAAAGTTCAGTTTCATATAAACTCGCACCCTCTAGTTTATGGCGTCGATGGATAAAAGTTTGAAAATTTAGATTTTTCGTTTTTTTTTATTGTTGTATTTTTCAACTATTCCTAAAATATGTGAATTTTAACCGTTGATTTAATTACATAGATTGTGTGTTTTGTTACAGAAAGCATTTAGAGGAGAGGCAAAAAGAAATTATAGAGTTATGCAAAAGTGATACTGATGAAGAACCAGAAAACGAATTGAATATAGAGCTAAATACCAATGACTTAAATGAAGAGATACTCACTAGTAGTGACTTGGACAAAAAAACATATACTAATAAGGAATACAACCAAGAATTCAACCCTAAAGATAATCTAAGTAAAGATTTAGAAGCCCATAAAACTAGTGTGGATAATTTTGTCAAGCATAATGATGAAAACACTTTACTTAATATAGCTGTTTCAAAAAACGTATTTAATAATGAAAATAATAACGATTCTGTAGTTTTACATGTTGATTCTGACAGAAATGATGTGTTATTTAATGACATTGCACCAAATAAAAATAATGAGGATTATAGGAATATAACGAAGGCTTGGAAAACTTACGATGTACAGATTATGGCTTCTAATGACAAAAATGATTCAATTCAGACCGAAGCTGAAATCACCGTTTGTAATGTCACACAAAATGGTACAGAACCTGTGATTTTGCATTTTGATTCTGGAAGAAGTTACAGTTTACTGGACGAAAGTGTAATAAATAAAAATTGTGATGCTATTAGGAATCAAAACAAAGATTTTAATACAAATGTTACCAGTATTGACAAAGTGACAAGTTCTCATGAAACAAATGCTATGTTTCAGTCTGTATCAGATAATCCAAAAGATATCTGTAATGACGACACTGAAAATGATAAATCTATTGGTTTAAATTTCGATTCTGGGAAGAGTGATATTTTATTGGATGACAGAAAAAAAAATGAAAATTGTGATGCTAATAAGAATCAAGAAGTAAATAAATGTGAAAATGTTCATAATCAAGCAAAGGAACTTCACGAGTTTTCTGACGAAGAATTTAGTTTAGAAAATATGGATAAAATAATTGAAGCAGCTGAAATAATAAATGGTTATTATTTTTCGAGTAACGGTCAATTTCAATATACTGTCTAAAATAATAATGCTACTAGTTGTTATCTTTCAATTATTAGTACAGATAATATCTTGGCAACCGAATTTTAGTGGGCTTTGTATATCTATAGATAGGTTATTGAAGTTGGTTGTTAATTTTTAAATCGTTTCGTTTGTAATCGTTTTCTTAATAAATATTTTTCTTTTTAGAAACTGGCAGAAAGAGTAGTCTGATAAATATAAGAGAACCAAAAACAACAGAGCCAAAACTTACTGGATCGCCGGGGATGTTTATAGATCTTCATAGCCAAGATGTGGTGGGATCAAAAAGTGGGGTAGAATTATTAAAAGAAAGATTTGAATATTACGCAAAAGTGAAAGCTGTAGAAGAGCAAGGGAAAAGTAAAGATAAAAAGTAAAGTAATTTTTATAATTTTTAGTTTCAAGTTACAAAAAAACTTGAAATTTTTACCTTTTTAAGAATTCTCGAATTTTTTTTTATTGTAATTGTTTTTTGAAATCATATGTACCAACTTTTTTTTGAAGGTGCCTCTATAATTACCTAGAAACATACCTCTGAATAAACCTCTATATTTTGAGGAAGTAATTTCCTCAAAATTTGAATTCGAAAGGCTCTGCAGGTTCTTTCGTTGGGTACTAGAGATGAGATTGTACCATGCTGGCGAGGCATACGCCAGTTTGGATCTGACGTACGTCTTGTACAACCCCAGCTTCGACTTCAGAGGGAGTCGCAAAGAGAGCACAGGGCGCAGAGCAGACATCGCCGCGCGCGCTTTCCCTATCTTCTCCACAACGTGGGCGCTCAATGTCGATCCGGTTTCTATAGTGACCCCGAGGCATTTAACCTTACGGGACCACTTTACTTCTTGACCGTCGAGTTTGAGCAGTGGTAGGCCTTTATTTCGCCTAGGTAATAATGCCTGCGTCTTATTCACATTCACCGTCTGCCGCCATTTCTCAAGCCAGTCCGGAAGTAGATCCAGACTGGCCTGAGCCTTGCCGGCCGCGTGTTTCGGTGACATTGGCAAGGAGAGGTAGTCCGCGTCGTCGGCATACAATGCCAGCGCGCAGCCCACCCCCACGGGTACTCCGGCAGCGATGGTACGCTCGATGGAGAGAGTGTCTTCTTCTACCACTAGAAATCGGCGGTCTTTGAGGAAGGAGGCTAACACCTACAGGATTCTAAGAGAGGTGTGGTTTTTGGCCATCTTGTACAAGTGCCAAACACGATCGAACGCCTTTTCCATGTCCAGGAGTACCGCAAAGGGCTGCTCGCGCTTGTTTAGCGCCGCAGTTATAATATGCATAACCCTGGACAGCTGAAGGGTGGTACTGTGTTCAGCTCTGAACCCGAATTCCTCTCGGAGGGGGCGGAAATGTTGGTGCAGATGTTACAGCAGGAGCTTTTCGAATATCTTAGACATCGCCGGCAGCGATGTCTAAGATATTCGAAAAGCGGTCCCCAGGTGTCAGCGGCTTTGCCAGGTGTTCGGCAACATAGGTTACTACTGCTGCAACATGGTCACCGTCCACAATCGGGTTTGGTTGAAATTGGCGCTCTAGGTGCTCGTTAAAGATCTCGGCGCGATCTTGTGCGCAGTAGCTAGGGGTCCTATCTGAGTGACGAAGGGGTTTAGTGGGCTGCGGAGACTTAGTCAGCTGACGACA
>NJDD01003032.1:34905-45349 GCA_002245505.1 Calephelis nemesis
GTAATCTATGATTGTGGCTACGAATTGCTGCCCCACCCACCTTATTCACCGGATTTAGCCCCCTTAGATTATCATTTATTTCCAGATTTAAAAAAAAAACACTTGGGTGGCTCGAAATTTTCTACCAAAGATGAGGTGATAGTCGCAGTAAACGACTATTTCGCCGACCTTCCGGAATCTTTTTTTTTCGAGGGGATAAACAAGTTGCAGGTCAGGTGGAAGAAGTGTGTTGAGCTAGATGGAGACTATGTCAAAAACTAAAAATAAATTTATACCCACTTTTCTTTCATTTTCTTGGTCGGGCTTACAACTTTTGCATCCACCCTCGTACATATAAAAATTCCTCTTGAATCTTTCTATCTATTAAGAAACATCGCATCAAAATCCGTCGCTTAGATCTTTTGAATGGATTTTTTTATTTGAATAATTCAAAAAGTAATATCAAGGCTTTGAAACATTCTTGAATATGAAATGATTTATTTGGACAAGGATTTATATGAAGGTAGGATAACTTGGTCCATGGTGGTCATAGTCATGGTCGAATATGGTCACTATTTTTACTAACTTTTAATTAATTAAGACGTTTAAAAGTAGATATATTGTAACTATAAATAAGTATCTTCACGCCCATATCCCCAAAAAGGTAGGCAGAAGCACAACCAGGGCACCCACGACTAGCCGAAGACACTAAGTCCCATAATGTAATAGGTGGCAAGCCTATCGCCAACCGGGCATATATCCAATCCCGGGCAACATTTTTTTTATTAGAAAATTGGAAAAATCCAATTTTCTTTTTGTTGCCCGACCCGGGATTCGAACCCGTGACCTCATGCAGTCAAGTCCAACAAATGAACCGCTAGACCACAGAGGCGAACCACCATATAGTTAGATATATGGTGTCACGAACTTTTTTGTAGATATTAATAAGTTCTAAAATATTGTAGATTTTTTTGTTCCATAGTTAATAGTTTTAACAACGCATGCGATGAAAGATATTTGTAACAACTGCAAAAAAGGAGAAGATTCTCAATTTAGCTGGTATACTTCTTTTTTATGTATGTACACTGATTTCGCCGAAATTTCAGAACCGATTTACGTATTTCTTTTTTTGTTTGATGCTAAATAGATTCGAATTGGTCCCATAAAAATTTAATTCAAGTAGACTCATTTGTTTTTATTTAATGAACATTTTTTTATCTACTTTCCTCTATCTCGGTGTCTATTTTTATTAAATCAAATGAAATCTCGCAAATAAATTTCATCACTCCTGACCGAACTTATCCGTAAAGTATCTAAGAATCATCTCTATCACATGTCCTTTCTAAAGAAAATATCACTGTAATATCGGTTAATAATTTATTATGGCACAGACACACGTATGTTATAAATCCACTCTATTTCCATTGGGGGTTAAAAAGTGAATAATTGATCTAATATTAATGGTAATAAACATAAATTTATTCAAATTTGAATATAATGAATGTAGGCGATATTGGAGCAAGTTCCCTACCCCGTAAGGGACTTGACGTGAAGATGTGTATATTGTGTTCGCATGTATGTAATGGAGAAGCTTAATATTTATTTATGTTTTCCCCGTGTTGGTCCGGGCTCCTTTGTAGAATAGACCATCTGCTTTCATGTGCCAGGCAGCTCGTAAAAGGCGAGCATTGTCTTGCCGTCACTAGCACCGTGACATCTGACTAGGTGGTAGAGTTTCGCAGCGACTCACCCGGATTGGTACTACCGCCTTACCTATTCCTGCCGCCATAACGTCATGACATGTTCCGGTTCGGAGGGTAAGGTAGCCGGTAAACGTACTTTTGCTCGAGGCCTAACATCCCGGCCTCTGGTTGGCAACGCACCATTAGCACTTTTGGTGTCTCTAGGCAGCGGGGATTTCTTACCATCAGGAAATCCGTCTGCTTGTTTGCTTTCCAATGTCATAAAAAAAACTTTTGGAACGAAGTTCCTTATTGCGCATTGTGAAAGGGGACTAGATGGACAAAATTCTCACTAAAAGTTGTCACGACACTTTTTGCTATAGTAAGCTGTATATATTATAGAGATTGAGAGAGAGGGAGAGGAAGAGAGAGAAACAGGGAGGGAGTGAGAAAGAGAACTTCGTTCCATCCCGGTGTCCCCTGACACCTCAACTTTTTTTTAATAATAGTGTCAAAAACTATTCATATAGGTAGTTATATAGCACATAAAAAATTATGATCTCTATATTAATCTAATTCTTATAGTCATATAAGGAGTACAATATTTTTAATATATGAAAGCAAAATGTCAACTAACTACAAATATAAGTGTAGTCTGTAATACAGTTAAAATTAATATTTAAAATTTATGTAATTGATTTTTTATACTTATTTTATTAAATGATATTACTAAAATAAAAAAAATATAAACTATCAGTTTAAAGTAATCTCATAAAAAAGAGATCTGTCAATGTAATAAATAAGAATAAAGCGGTAATTAAAAGTCAGCATATTACAATAAATTATTAATTTTGTAGTCATTGCTAGCAGCCCGTTCCGGTTTCGCAAGGGTGAAAAATTTCTAATTTTTCCTAGAAATAACGTTGCCTATGTTCATCATGTATAATGTCGGCTTCTAATGGTAAAATAATTGATTTGTATTTTTTTATTTTGATAATTGATTGATAATGGTTGAAATATAATACGACTATAAATTATATATAAAATAAAAACGACTTCCTTAGTTTTTTAGACTGTTATTTATTTTTATATTTGTAGTCTTGTAAAGATAAATATACAGTAACGAAAAATCAGCTTTTTTGTAGGTAGGTGGGTAATAAATTTCCCTAGACAAATTACGCAAATTGACCCCAATTAGGTAAATGTTATTAGTCAACGATATTAAAACACACCCGAAAATATAGACATCATTGTTTAACACACAAATGCCTGCTCCCGTCGAGAACCGAGCCTGGCATTATTATGAGATACACTATAATGTGTAAAATTTGAAGAGACGTTTTCCTGGCGGCAGACAGTAATAGTCAGCGCCATCTTACATCACATTGACGCACAAACCTGCTTCATTATTTTGTCGCGAGTTTTTTTTAAAAAACTTTGATATTATCTCCTAATAGTCCAAGAAAATGGGTAGGGTAAATGCGAATTCTGAGTTTAAAACTTGAATTTTTGATATAAGTAATTTACTTTGAGGAATCTGAAAACGAACTGTAAAAGTTTTTTTTAAATTCACCCCCAAGAAGGGGTTGGGAAATTCTTCGTTCAGAAAATTTAGTAACAACACTGCCATTTTTAACTTCCGACGATAAACGAGGCGTCAACTTTTGAAGGGGTGGACCGATTTTGATGTGGATTTTTTGTTTAAAGCTGACACGATCGAGATGGTTCTTAGCTACATATAGGTTATTGGTATTTGGGTATTAAAAATATTTTTAGAAATATTACTATATAAACCGTTTTAAACGGCATCTTCGAGTGCTTTTATAAAAATAGATAGTAGAGTATCAGTTTCAGGAAATTTGTTGCGGCTTTCCTCGTGAGCGTGAAAGATCTCCGTTTTGCCTTACTCTAATTATATGTATATCATATTACTATATGTAACTTTCGACGTAACGTTTTTTTTGTTAACGGTTGATTATTATTCAGTTTTGCAATTTATTTAACAGTCAATAAAATGTACAATTTCAGCTTGGTTCCGAGAACACGACTAAACTGTCACGCGAAAACTTCTCTGAGAACCCACTTGCTGGCGGTTGTATACCGGCGCAGTTATCGCAGTCTCTAGAAATAGGTGAAGATATCGCAGCCTTGTGTACCGGACAGTTTTATGATAATCCTCTCATTACACAAACAGATAATATATACACTGAAGAAAACAAAAGCACCGATATAGTAATGAATACAGAGGAATTAGAGCAAAATAAAAATACGAGTATTATGTCCACTGAATATATAGAAAGCGTTGATCTAGTACAGGGTACAGTGAAGTCAACTCAAAATGGAACAAATTCGGTATCTAATGAACAAGTAAAAATATCAAATGCAAATAATGAAGAAGGTGAAATTTTAAAGTCTGTATTAGAAGAACTAGATGAACCAGATTATATTGAGAAACCAAATAAATATTTTTTTGGCAAAGATAATAAAAAAAATGGTAATACATTAAGAAAAAAGTTTGTAATCGATTCAGATGATGAATCAGATAAAGAAAACGAAGAACGAAGAAAAAAATCAAAGAAACGTAAAGCAGAAAAACGGGCACTTCAAATATCAGGTAGGTAATATCAGGTATTTAGTATATTAATTTTTAATTTCAGTATATTATGTGGGTATTACCAGAAACTGCACTAATAGATGCCATAGATATTACCGGTGCATATCTTGTAGAGAAAACCACTGCCGGTTTTAGACCACATGCATAGGGTTACAGTTTCTCAATTCGGAAACTAACGCGTCAAAAACATACGTTATAGCAGCGGAAAATTATCGTTATCATACTTGCCAGTGGGAAAGTACCTCCACTTTGCTTGGTCCGGCCGAGGTTAGGTACTTGCTCCGTGCTAGCAGTGGCTACCGGCGAATAGTTGCACTCTGTCTCATTTTCTTTAATTAATTTAATTTTTTAGATGATGAAGATGCAGAATCTGAAAAAATAGAAGAAAATGAATCTGAATTGGAAGACAGTAAGTCTGAAATAGAAGATGATGCAGAGCATATTGTTGAATATGATTCGGAAGAAAACGAAGTGAGTACTGTATTTTTTTAGTTAAATGGTTTTTCGAAATTTTACAACTTCATGAGTGCGCACCTGCAAGATCTTTACGCCATTGAGACCCAGGGATGTGACGCCCCCATCGACCTGCAGATTAGAGACACTTTAGTGAAGGTGATACAATCCTGAGTCGAACCGCGTAACATTCACTTCACTTCTACAAATTATTTGTTTCAGATTTTACAAACAAAAACATCTAAGCCAAAAAAGATGAGAGAGTTTTTCGAAAACGAAGCCGAATTGACGTCCGAAGATGAGTGGGTTTCCGGCGACGAGGACGAGGCCGGCCTCGACCGGATGGAACGGGAAGAAGGAGACCGGGATGTGTTCCACCACCACCTGCTGCAGAACGAGCTGGGCCAGATACACGCGTGAGTCATACTCTATACTGCACGTACGTGAGTGCCTCACGATCAGGTTGGTACCACCGCCTTACCCATTCCTGCCGCCATAACGTAATGACGTGTTCCGGTTCGGAGGGTAAGGTAGCCGGTAAACTTACTTTTGCTCGAGTCCTAACATCCTGACCTCAGTTTGACAACGCACCATTACCATCTTTGGTGTCTCTAGGCGGCGTGAATTTCTTACCATCATGTTTGCCTTCCTATAACATAAAAAAGAACAAGTTGATAATGATGTATTCACTTCTGGCGAAGTTAGTAGTAGACAGCAATTTCACTCTTTTACGGAGAAGCAGGAGATACATGACATACAGGACAGGTAGTGGAAATATTTATAACCGCCCATAACGTCTGCAACATAAAGTATTATCCACCAATGGCATGCCGGCTTCTCAAAAGTTCACCAACTCTTTCAAAAATCCCCTTGAGATTGTGTGATGTAGAAAATGCATGCAAACATCCAACGTCTTTACACCGTCAATAGGAGTAGAATTATAACGACTAAAAAGTGGGAGAGCGATCTACGTTTGGTGCTACCAAATTTGAGGGTTTGTTGCTGGGGCTGGACCCACAATAAAGAACAGTGCTCCATTTGCGGCCGGACCTGTGTTTTATGAATGTATGGCCGAACGTATTGTACCACCTCACAATTTTTTTGGAAGGGGATAGTGATTTCTGACTGTTTTTAAACGATCTCGTAACGATATATTAAATCTCTTGACGGCAGGTCTTTGTCGTTAGAGTAGTAACTAGACACGGCTAACAATGTTGTGCATTGTTTCTATATGGTAATTGAGATACTCGCCATCGATCTTTTATTGCAAATAGCTCTGTGACGTGACGCTTTTGGATATGTTGACCCCTTATACTTTTTTGTTTGTACAAGTGTCCCTTATCCATATTTGTAGGAATTATCGTTCGCCGCCATTTTGAAAGAAACACAAAATGGCGCCGGTTGACTAAGCAACAAAGATTCAAACCCCTTTATCTGTTACTTTCTAAACTAGAAAATATCATAACATTAATGAGCACCGTCTGTAACATTGAGTCTGTGGTACAAGACCAGGCCTGCCGGAGCTGGATATTGACGTTAAATCAGACCGACTGCGGGATGAATTGGCAGGCGGTATGGGAATATCACTTCTGTGTGCCACAATGTATACTAGCAATGCTTCAATAGAGATGCTTACGAACTAGTTGTAATGTGAAATGTTGTGTTGTGTATGTGTGTGTGTGTATGTGTGTGTGTGTGTGTGGGCAGGCGGTCGGTGCTGGAGCAGGACAAGCGCGAGGTGCGGCTGCTGCAGGAGCTGCTGCTGGAGGACGGGGATCTGGGCGACGGACATCGCCAGCGGAAGTTCCGGTGGAAAACTAACCAAGGTAATTGTACATACTTCAGGAACCTCGCCACTTCAAGGGCTGTCATGTAGCTCTCTCCAGTCCTGCTATATTAACGCATTGAACGAATGGTTAATGTAAATTTTGTCTATAACCTGCTAAACTTTTTAAATTTTTTATTGTTTTTGCACTGTGTGATTTTTCGAAACTTCATCAACCGAGACGGATATTAGACAAATAAAATATCGATAAAAAAATAAAAAATCTTTCTTTCTTTAATTCTTTATTGCACACAAAAAAGTCAAAACACAAGTAAATGCGTAAAATTATACAAAAGGCGAACTTATCTCTAAAAGAGATTTCTTCCAGTAAACCCAAAATCACTAGAATGCATAAAAATGTAGAACATACAGTGCACAATACCTGACTAGGTACTCAAACAAACACAAACTACATTACTAATAATTGTGACTAAAGTACCACCATGCTAATTTATTACAAATCAAAACTCTCCATTACTGCCTGCTTCAAAACTGTTAATGTTTGAATACTCCGAATTTCACAAGGCAATGAATTCCAGAATTTCACGGCATTTAAAGTAAAAGAATATACGACTTTATACTAATGGTTATACGAAATCACAAACCTTAATAAAATATTCAAATAAGTGTACCTCAATTACATAGTTTTAAAGTTTCAGCAGAGTAATATATTGTAAAACATCACAATTTTCTGATATTTTAACTTTTTGTTAGGTTTTCCTGTTTCAAATAGACATATTATTTTAATTAAGCAGGTAGATATAGCTATTCTATAGCTATTCTAGATATAGCTTTCTAGCGGTAAGTTAAAAAAAATACATCATTAAAAAACAAAAATACAAGTGTTTCTTTGTAAACTATATATATGTGTGTGTGTGTATATTTTATCGATTATAATTATTTACCTAGTATCTTCTTATTTCGGTTGATCAAGTTTCGATAAATCACTCTTTATATGACTTTCCACTTTAAAATTAACCAATGTCAAGTATAAGTATAAGGCTAGGGTCTAGATAGGTCGAAAGTATCCGATCTACAATAATGTTATATGTTTTTTTAAATCTTATTTAAACAGATATTCAAACATCAAAATAGATTATTAGACACGTTCCTAATAAATAAAATTAAGAAATAGGTACCTATCTTGAATTTTATTACAATTAGTATTTTGTATTTTATATGGTTTGTATTTTACTATTTAAAACATAGTTTTAGGACTTTTTTTGTGTAAAACAAAAATACTTTAATTTATTGTTTTTCTAATCACAAAACTGACAAAATGATGTCTTTTGTATTACACATAGTTAGTTAAAGCTATGGTATCTACCCAAGTAAGTAAACATGTTTAAAAAAATGTTTATTGGAAAGAATTGGTACCTAACCATGCAAGTGATATTAAAATGCGAGTTTGCCTGTCTGTTACTCTTTCGCGGCTAAACTGCGGAACCGATTTCTATGAAATTTTATATGCATATAGATGACGACCTGAATTCAAACATAGGCTACTTTTTTTTACAAAAAAGTAATCCGCAGAAGCACTAAAATAGGGAATTGAAATTTTGTTTACTAGTAGCAAGAAATGCAACCTCGATTTTTGTTTATAGTTCAGAAATTACTTGTTTCTAATTAAAATTAAATAATTTTCTGCTTTTTACAAATAAGTATAATATGTAAGAAAATAGATTATGCATTAAAAAAAGAACAAAATTTGATATTTGGAATTTTTCTTTATTTATGTATTTTTTAAAACCTTTGAAAACTCAATAACTTAGTAAAATTCTGATTTGCAAAGTAATAAACTTTTACTGTGTGTTATTTTTACGCGGGTTTCGTCGCCACATTGTTCATATCACAATGTTAATACATGGTTGCTCAAACCGATTTTTTTTATTTTAGTTTGTATTATTTTGAGGTACCTACTAATTTGAGGTTGACGTCTATAGTTTTTTTATGACATTGGAAGGCAAACAAGCAGACGGATTTCCTGATGGTAAGAAATTCCCGCCGCCTAGAGACACCAAAGGTGGTAATGGTGCGTTGCCAACCAGAGGCCGGGATGTTAGGCCTCGAGCAAAAGTAAGTTTACCGGCTATCTTACCCTCCGAACCGAAACACGTCATGACGTCTATGGAATTGATAGACGTTAACAATAATAAATATATTCGAATGATAAATTATATGATTTTTTTTGAACGATAAACAGTTTTGAAATTAAAATAAATAGCTTGTTAAAAAAAGTTATCCTTTTCTAAGCAGTTTCGATCTTAAAATGATGATTTATAGAAGGCAGAACTGTTATCTTTTTTTATTGCAAAGTAAAGGCTTCCAATCGATTCTAATCAAATACAATGTTATACTGCGACATTTTAGCAATACAAAAAGATAAAATCAAATATCAATTAAAATTATCGATACACACAATGTGTTTTTATAAGAGGTTCCTTTAAGTAAACACATGTAACACATATACACGGTTTCACATCTATCATATGCATAACGTAGAATATTAATAGCTGTTATAAACCTCAGTTGTAGCTATTTGTAGCAATAAAGTTTTTTCGAATTTGTTATGATATGACATTTAATTTACGAATATTTTTACGGAGAACGAAATTAATTTTGAAATTAACTATGAAATTGAATACGCACGAATGGTTTATTGATTAGAGATTTTCGGACTTTTTCGAGACAAATACCCTAAAATGAAAATATATAAAATAATATTTTTATATATATTTATAATTTTGCAGTGTATTTGATATTAACTATTGATTAACAGAAAATAATAGTCTTTTAAAAAAAGTGTGTATGTGTCAGCTACGACGCACGATTGGAGTTTATTCCTTACGAAATGTATCTTGCAGCACACATGTCTCCTACAGTAGATTCAGTTATGTTATTCTTTTTAAATTAGTATCATCGCAGACATTAGAAGTGTGACTGTTCCTGCACGGAGACTACGAAGTATCGCGCAGGAGAAGATCCCGAGAATGAGATACAGCGTGTAATGTATTCCATCTCATTCTTTTACACGTTCAATCCTACAGATATATGTTTGTCTCTTTCTACGTAACGCCTCAACGACTCGTGTTACACTTGATTTTACTTCTCATAAAATTTCCGTACCGGGCCTTATAACTCAAATCGTTTCTTAAGAAATAAACTCCAAAAATAAATAGATTTAAAGTAATCGATTCTAATGAATAGTTACTAGTGAAGTTAATTAAACATAATTTTATGACGTGATGTTCTGGTAACACAACAAGATTTATATACAAAATATAGACAAGTGTTTGCTGTCGTTTGTCCGGTCGTCTCGTCTGTCATTACGTGTGTTGTTCGTCGTATATTATGAGTGTTAAAATGTTAGTATCGGGATCGGAGCGGGCGACCACTAGTTCGTATAATATTACATTGTATTTTACTGGGATTTTAGATGGCGAAGACGAGCCCGGCCTGGAGCCGGACGCGCGAGACACGCAGGAGGACGAGTTCGAGTCCGAGGAGCGCTGGCGGAGGGAGAGACATGAGAGGGAACTCTTCTTGAAGCAATCGGTAATTGTGTCCTCGACCACTTATGTTGTTCATTTTGATTAGGAATATGTATTGATTGTGAAACCAGAACTATGGCACCCAAGATGGGTGTGCGGCGTTGCAGCCCGAGGTTCGTACGTGAACCTTCTTGTGTACGATGATGTAGTTTAACCGATCGCACTGTTAATACAATCTAGTAATTAACATTACTTTAGTAGGTTATTCGTTTAGCCAGTGATGGGGTCGTCGTGTCGACAGGGGACCGCTCTACATGTTAATTTTTTGTTTTAGCAAAGAGAAGACGAGGATGAAAATTTGAGCGTAAACCTGAAGAGGCCTGCGGCGGTCCTCCCCTCC
>NJDD01003032.1:62908-76167 GCA_002245505.1 Calephelis nemesis
TTAACATAAACATAGATAAGTACTATACCTACCTAAAAGATAAGTGTTTCAGTTTTTATACTTTTTTTCAAATTACTTTTATAGTGTCAAAAATAGTGATTTGTCGCTCAAGACGTTTACTTAAGAGCGCATAATTTCATAGTAGTCATGGAACGAGGGAGTGCGGTGATTGGCTGTTCTGGCTGACTGAGTATGGGGCCTTAAAAGATAGAAATATGCTGACGCGAGCTTTTTTTAAGACTTTTAAAGGGGAACAATTCTTTCATACATGATTTTTACGAAACTTTCACCGTTGAATTCAACAGGAAAAAATGCCCTGATTTTAAAACATTTATCATTGGTGCTCCGCTTCTATTGATCTTAGCGTGATGATGTATAAGCCTTATAGCCTTCTTCAATAAATGGACTTTCTAACACTGAAAGTTCAAGCAAGCAAAAAAACAAACTCTTCAGCTCTTTAACATTAGTATAGATAGTATAGATTTTGGTTCCGAGCTCTTGCAAAAAAATATAGACAAACTGCATTCATTCCAACTAAGTCATAAAAGGCGAGTTTCGGTTCATTTTATTAACGTGACGTGGTTTTGCACATTTCAATGTTTATATTATTTTCTTTTATAATAAGGTTGATAAGTATGCCTTTTATTAAATTATTATTGCTATAAAAAGTAGCCTATGTTCTTTCGTTCCTCATTAAGTGTCTCAATACAAAGTTTGACTGTTATATTTCAAAAATGACGATTTTCCATACGAACATTCATCATCTGTTTTTGCCCCAATTTTATACCCCAATTTTCGCTACAAAAAGTAGCCTATGTTCTTTCATTCCTAATAAATTGTCTGAAAAAATGCCAATTTTCTATACGGACTTTCATCACATTTTTACCCACTCTCCCTCATTTTTAGTGATAAAAAGTAACCTATGTTCTTTCGTTTATCATAAAGTGTTTAAATACAAAGTTTTACTGTTACAGCTTTAAAAAGGACGAATCTGCATATGAACAGTCATCCCCTCTTTTTATCTATTCTCCCCCATTTTTTGCAATGTAAAGTAGCCTATGTTCTTTCGTTTATCGTAAAGTGTCTAAATACAAAGTTTCACTGTTACAGCTTTAAAAAGACGAATTTCTATATGAACATTCATCCCCTCTTTTTACCCATTCTCCCCTATTTTTGCAATAAAAAGTAGCATATGTTGTTCCTCAGGGTCTATTCTATCTCTGTACCAAATTTCATCAAAATCGGTTCACTGGTTTAGGCGTGAAAGCGCAACAGACAGACAGCGTTACTTTCGCATTAATAATATTAGTAGGGATTGAAATAAAAACTAAATTTGATGTCATTTTCAAAAGTAGACATTGATTACGATTAGATATTAAAACACTATCATTGCCATATCTTGTCCAGGTTATTTTAACAATTTTCACTTTCTTGATTGTGGGGTATCCAACTTCTGGGCATTTTTCTCTGACTAACACATCCAATTCACTTTAAATTAAAGTAATAAAAATTTTGTGTTATAAACTTCGTAGGTATGTCTCCTTGATCATGTGTCCTGCCCATTTCCACTTTTGTCTTCTTTTTTTTTTATATTATGTGCCTTATGTGCCTTAGTCTTACTTCTAATGTTGCTAGTCCTTACTTTTTGATCCCAGTCATGCTCCTTTCCATGGCATGTTGATTTCCTATACCCATTTCATACTGGTGACATCATCCTTTGAAAAATTGCTGGTGCTGCATTAACTCGAAAAGCTCTAAGGTTGTATGAAGTGTTAACATCGTTGGCGTTTCTTCACATGCCTTCAGTTGTAGATAGGCATGTTTCAGGTCCAAGTTACGGAAAATTTGGGCCAAACTTAGCTTAACAAAGGAGTCCATAGCTCGAGGTATTGGATATATTATGTCAACTTCAATAGCAGGCTTTTGCAGTAGATCTATAATCTCCATATACTCAAAGAGATCCATCTTCATTCTTTACCAATCTCAATAGGGTTGCCTATTCAGAATATTTAACTGGGGTCAAAATACCCACATGTTATGACTCATTTTCTACTTGACTTCTTAAGGGAAAAAATACTGTCGTGTTTTCATAAACCGTCGCTAACACCGTGATTTCTGACTAGGTAGTAGAATTTCGCGGCGACTCGCCCCGCTTGGTACCGCCTTACCTATTCCTGCCGCCATAACGTCAGTGCTTGTCGTTGACGTATTCTGGTTCGGAGGTTAAGGTAGCCTCTAAACTTACTTTTACTCGAGGTCTAATAGCGATCTCTGGTTGGCAGTGCACTATTACCAACTTTGGTGTCTAGGCGCCGTGAATTTTTTACCATCAGGAAATCCGTCTGCTTGTTTGCCTTCCATTGGATTGAGGAATATATTGTCGGTATGTATAATGGAAGAACTGAATAACGCAACATTTCAATTTTCGAGATAATCGCGATTTAATGTTTTTTGACACTGTTTTTGACATCATTAACAAAATATGGAGAACAATTTTACTGTCAGCAATTTAATATGCTTTAAGCATGTTTGCTGTGGGTTTTACATTTAAACTAATTTCTTACATGAACCTAAATAAATATAAAAATTAAAAACCATGTTATCCAATTTTGCCACACCAAATGTTACAAACATACGGTATGTTTGTAACCATATTACCATACCATATAAGTTGACCAATTCTGGTAGTTATTCAGGTTTTCCACACATTAGATGGATTTGAATTAAACGAATTTGGGTCAACTTGCTCGGGATTGGAAATGCGCCTGGTTGGCGATATTCTTGCCACCTAACACATTGTGGGACTTAATGTCTTAGGCTAGCCGTGGGTGCCCTGGTTGTGCCTCTGCCTAGCCCTTTTGGGATATGGGCGTAAAGATGCTACTACTACAGCTTTAACGACAAATACTAAAAATACAAAAATATTAAGGGGGGTTCCAATACAATAAACGTGTTTTTTCGTATTTTTTTGCTCAATATTATAAACAGTAACAGGTAGACGCTTAAATTTTCACAGAATATTTACTTTTATAGATATAGATGATACATAGTACGGAACCCATTATGCGCGAGTCAGACTCGCACTTGGCTGGTTTTTTCATTTCTTATATTATTTTGGATGTCGATAAAGTACCTAGGGTCTAAATTTTTATCAAGATGATTGTTTTCTGTAGTAATGTGAATCATCTCTCAAGTGGTTTTTTATATTGTTTATTTGGTCATCCGTAGTTCGAGGTATTACTTCCACAAAGGTCCATGTGTGAAAAAGCACCATTTTCATCAACATGTTTACTGCCGTTTCTAATGGTCCCGAAGATATACATACAATGGCGTCATAAAAAAGTTCTTACAGACACGCTAACAAGTAGTTAAATATTTGAAAAATCCATTTTCTTTGGTAGAATTTCTTTTTTAATTATTTGTTTTAATAAGAACTTCCACTCTAATAATGGATCGGCAATCTTCCATCTGCACGTTTATTTTCTTGTTTTTTCCTCTGCACTCTCTGTTTCAGAATCAGTAGTTTCAACTATAGTTGTTGTAGGATCGAATTCGGGACGTCATGAAATCAAGTGCAGATCGCTAAACCCCAAAGGCTATTTTTTCTGAAACTAGAATTGTAACAACGTAATTATAAAACAAAAAAAGTATTAAGTCCTTGCGAGTAGATATACTTGACCCCTACAGTAAATTGTAGATAACTAAGTACTCTGGCATATTTGTATTTATAATCAAGCCATCATTTAAAGGAAAAAACCTAATTCAATACAAAATATTGTACGTTACTTGCCTCAGACAAATTACCTTCCTGTTGACACATTTTCACAAAAAATCTACCCCTTGAATCCATCCTATCAATATTATAATTCGAAAGTTTGTCTGTTTGTCTGTTTCTGGAGTACGAATAGTATTAATATTGTCTATCTCCGTTAAATTTTAAATCCATATATTTTAAAATTTACTAGCGGCCCGCTCGCACGGTTATAAAATAATAAACTTTTTTCAATCAATTATCTGTAAAAAAACCGCATCAAATCCGTTGCGTAGTTTTAGAGATTTAAGCATACATATGGACAGAGTAAGCACACACAAACAAATAACTTGAGAGTGGACATCAACAGTATGGGTAGTTCCGTGTTGGCTGAACACAGTATGGGATGGACACTAGTATATAAAGGAAATACTACCTAAATAAAATAAAGTCATGTTAGTTATACTACATATACAATTCTGCTAGTTTGCTATTTTTTTTTAATTTTTAAGTTAATTGTATTAAAAATTCACAAAACTGAGACTACTTAATTAATTTTAGTTTGTACTTAAAATATCAAAAATTTATTTTATGTAGTTACGACAGTTTTGTTTCTTAGTATAAGTTAACCAATTATTCATTTATTTTAGACTTTGGTTAATCTGATGTTTATTATCTTCAAAAACTGTCTGCACATAAATAGTAATTTAAACATAAAACGCGATAACCTATTGTTTGTTGCGATAAATTGTCCTTCAGTGTTGGACATCCGCTAAATATATCTTTAGTGTGTTAGTTTCTAACTCAAACTCACTACATCAGTGCTGATCAGTTGGTACGGTCAGCTGTTGGTACAAATGTGAATATGAAATAGTACGGAATTGCGTTCGACTAAATCTGCTTAAATTTAATGTTAAGATTTGTCAGAAGTGGTATAGTTGGATGTGTCTGTAGTTCTTAGTCTTCTGATATCCCTATTTTTCTAGCAAACCCTTCTATATATTTTTAAGTGTTACGAGGCAAACGAGCGGACGGATTTTCCGATGGTAAGAAATTCTCGGCACCTATAGACATTAACGGTCAATGTTAATAATGTAACACTAAAGATGGATTTCAAGCAATCTAGATAGCTGCGTATCCGCCGGCCTTTCCTATAAGTAGGTACCTAATTGCCATATTTATCTTGTATGATAGATAGTAGATAGGTATGTTATTGGCAAGCGATAACATAAAAATGGATCAAAATGTCAATCTTGGGAAGCAAGTTTTGGATTAGGATTAATTATTAATATTGGCCGTAAGGGTGGTAATGGTGCGTTGCCAACCTGAGGCTGGGATGTTAGGTCTCGTGGCTGTGTCAATCAAAAAATGATACACGATGTGCATAGGTAACCTTAAAATGGAGACTGATGGACGTGTTGAAAGTGTAAACCAAATAAATGCCGATGTTGATGGTTACACTGCCACAAAGTTCTAAATATTTTGATCAGGGATTTGATAAAAATTCAACAACGGGCAGCTAATGCTACAGAGGTTGCTACTGTAAGAAAAATCTGCACGTAAGTTAGTAAGTCTGATTTACTCACTGTGTTTAGAGCAACTGGCAAAAAATAGTTCAGAACAAAAGCTTTTACCGTCACAGACAATTTGGAAAAAATAAAAAGAGGAGTTCTACACAATTTTCACAATATGAACAACGAACTGCCTACTGTTAAGAAGTTTATATGAGAAAGCTGAAGGAAGATTTTAATTGAAAAGGTTCCGAGTGGGGTCTTCGACTTATGCTAAAGATTTTGGAATTCAGCTGGAGACCAACTAGAAAACAACCGTAAGGTTCTTATAGAGTCTACGTACGTATGCAAAGAGTTGAGTACTTGCATATAATAATAGAAAATCGTCAGCAGGGTATGCCTTATATATACAGACAAATCCTACGTTGATTTCTCCCACACGTTCAAAGCATGAACCAATGAATTTGATATTTTCCATCGTCGGCGCTTGGTAAAACTTCCAAATATTTATATTTTTAAACAAAGAAACATTTGTACTGTTTTACGTATCACTTATAATTTTTTATTTTTTTTAATTTTCAGCCTTTAAGTTTTAGCCCTGACCATGCTGTATAAGGGAAATCGGTAGGCTATTTACAAAATAATAAATTATAAGTGATACGTAAAACAGTACAGGCGTTTCTTTGTTAAAAAATATGAATACATGAACTAATGGTTCACTGCTGACTTAAAGCCGGAACAAAGTCGGGCGATTACCTTGACAGTGTGGATTATGAAAATGATGAGAGATCAGAGATGGTTTTAATCAAAATCAATCCCCAAACTTACCACCCAATTCTGTTGTGATAGTTGACAATGCCCCCAACCATATCAAACGATATGATTAAATTCTAAAAAAAACGGATATGCAGGTCTGGCTTATTGAGAAAGGCATCGTGTAGGTATATCGATCCCTCGCGGAAATCCGCCGCGGAAAAATCCGCGCCGATGCGCCCCGGCACAGTGTGCGTCGCTCCATACAAAATGTATGCAAGTGTTCTAGGCAGATTATTGCGCTGCGATGTGCCCCGTCCCGGCCCGTCCAAATGGGCGCTGTCCTTGATTATTTTTTCAGCTTCCAGACACATAATGCGCCGTTAAAAAGAAAAACTGTACATGACCTTTTTTTGTCTCGAGAAAGAAATCGAGAAAGTCTGATAGGTCCCCCATGAAGCTGCAGTTTAGAGTTGGAGCATTTTGTATACATTTTTGTGTGACAATAACGTAAATAGTTTATACAACAATTTTCTTTGAAACTGCCATATCTGAGCCATTTGGGCCATTAACTTGAATTGATGTAAGGTCGAAAGAATATAAATTTTTGAAGCCTACTTAGGTATATAAATATTAATAATTAAGAAAAAAGGTTTAATCAAGACAATTATTGAATATTCTTAGTGAACTTTCTATATAAATAAATATTAGGCGCCGCAACTAGACATACTGTGATTACTTAGCATTTAATGTAAAGGTGAACTAGTGAAATTGTCGTCTATGCGGGGCAAGCCGTTGGGTGAACGAACTGCCGGCGACGGCGCCACTGCCCAAACCGGATAGCCAGCCCGCCCGTTTACCATAACCCAACCGCACCACGCTTCATATAAACAACCCAATAAACACTATCGGCCAATGTTAATAATGTTTCTCTAAAGATGGATTTCCAGCAATCTAGATAGCTGTGTATCCGACGGCCTATCCTATACGTAATTTCCATACTTATCCTGTCAACAGTTATGTTATTGGCAAGCGATAACATATAAATGGATCAAAATATCAATCTTGGACAGCAAGATTTGGATTAGGATTGATTATTAATATTGGCCGTATATCAATGTTCCAATAGAGTCATTAAATCTTTAACATTTAAAGTTTCATTTTGTCCCTTGAACCCTCTCTCGATCCATCATGAGGTCGCTGGTCGGGCAACAAAAAAAACTATATTCAATTTTCTAATGGAAACAATGTTGTCCAAAATTGGAGATGTACCTGATTTGTGATAGGTTTGCCAAATAACACATTTTGGGACTTAATGTCTTCGGCTAGTCGGGTGTGTCCTGGTTGTACCTGCGTACCTGCGTTGTATGTACGGACGTAGTGAATAATACCTACATAATTTTTAAACAAATTATTATCCATTTTTTTTAAAGAATACCTTAAATTTGACCTTTTACTTATAAACTTTTTAGACTTCCTACCATACCTACTTCATCTTACCATATAGAAAAAAAAATCCTTATGGATTTAGGTCTGAAGTATGATATGCATGTTTTGATTGAATCAAAGATGTTGTTGTCTTAATAGTAAAAAGTTTATTTTTTTTTAAGTTTTAGTTAAAAAAAAATATCACATTAAATGTACCTAGATAGTTTTTTTATGATACTGGAAGGCAATCAAGACGGATTTCCTGATGATAAGTAATTTACGCCGCCAATAGACACCAAAGGTGGTAATGGTGCGTTGACAACGTGAGGCCGGGATGTTAGGCCTCGAGCAAAAGTAAGTTTACCTGATACGTTATCCTCCGAACGGGAACACGCCATGACGTTATGGCGGCAGGAATGATTTGTTTCACATTCGTTCTACAAAATTTTGCCCCACGTCAAAAATCCGTGTACGTCCTACATTTTATTACAGTTTCGTCCTAAAAAATGATTTTCTACCTATTATTATAATTTAGTCCCGTTTCGCCCCAGATTTTATGCTCGTTTTGCCCCGTTCGTTTTTATTAACAATTTTAAGTAAGGCCAGAAACAAAAATTATAGCAGCTAAGTAATGCGAAACTGGGAACAAAGAGTTGCCGGGATGTAGTACCTTGTTTATACGCTAAATAGTTGCATTTTAAACCAGTTCAGTACTTCCTTGTAGTATTCTGCAATTGTCAATTGAAATAACATGAATTTGGGTTTTATCAGTCAGGAAACGCAAAACAAATGTTTAAAATTATAATACTCTGTTGAACATCGTTTTACTACGTTTATTGTCGTTTAATAGTTATTTATTTAATAGTTATTAGTTAAGTATCGTTTAATAGTTATTTACGAAAAACTAAAATTTTAAAAAACACGCATGAGTTCTTGTATTTTTCACGTCGTCGTTCATTTTAACGACGCGCATGACAGCTGTTACTATATACCTAATATTATAACCCACATATAACCAGTGATTCGTCGAATGTATGAGAATTATGAGAAGTGCATTTTTTGGATTTTATAAGAAAAATAGTTTGGAATCAATCCATATTAAGTGGTTTTATTTCTTTCGACCATCCTAAGGAAAAAATATGGCCGTTTGTTTTTAAGTAAAATTTTGATATCTATTTTAATTTCTTTGACATTTTGAAATTGATATTCTATAGATACGTTTTAATATTTTATTTATTACGCTTCAATTTTTCCATTTGATTTAACAGTTTTTTTACCTTTTCATTATGTAACCCCTGTTAATTGTTTTGTAAAAAATAAATATATATTCGATACCTAAAACTATTTAGTTAGTTATCTTATATCTACATATTAAGTTAGCTAGTTATATAGTATTGAGTTAGTATATTTGATCGCCTCTGTAGTCTAACGCTCTAGCGTCAGACTTCACTTCTTGAGGCGGTATAAAAATTTGAAAATTGTGAATTTTCAATTTTCTAATAAGGATAGTGTTGCCCGGGAATGGGTGTGTGCCCGGTTTGCAATAGTCTTGCCACCTAGTGTCTTTGGCTAGTCGTTGTTGCCCTGGTTGCCGTGCCTCTGCCTCAGTTTTCGGAGAAATGGAAGTGAAAACGATATTTTTTTAGTTAGTTATTAGATGTTGTAATTAATAAAACTGATCTGTGATTTTGATTGTGATTTAGAATTGTGAGAGTTTCATACTAGAACATATTTTGATGTATGTACGGTTTTATTAGAATAACTGAAATATTCAATTAATTAGTAGATAAAATATTTTAATCTATCCTTTAGAAATATTACAAGAAACAGCAAATTTGATACATGATTATTATATTACTCAAAGTAAATCTTATTATTCAGAAGTGACGACGTTATTGCAAAATTTGTGTATTTGTAAACGGTACTTTTAGGACCTCATATAAAGTAGGATGAAACAGGAAAGATTTTGTATGTGAGGCGAAAAAGGAAATTTATGGAATTTGGGACGAAAAGTTAGGGCGAATACGGAACAAACCGCAGGAATAGGTAATGCGGTGGAACAAATCGGGGCGAGTCGCTGCGAAACTCTACCACCTTGTCAGATGTCACGGTGCTAGTGACGGAGAGCCTATGCTCGCCTTTTACGAGCTGCCTGGCAGGAAGGCAGATGGTATATTCTGCAAAAAAGCCTGGACCAACACGGGAAAATAGTAAAAAACCTTGAGAAAGTAAATCTTCGTTAGAAGTAAATCTTCAGCACAGTTCAAGGGCTATTTAGAAAATGGAAAACAATGTATTTTAAATAGCAATAGTAGGAGAGGAAAGAAAATTTGATCTTTTTAATAACTGCTTGCAACATTAAAGGGTTACAATCTGTCTGTCTCTGCCTCACTCAAGTGGTTCATGTGAGAGAGGGGTGAAATTCGATCTTATTTATATTATTGCTTACTTAGATACATAAAAGGCGAGTGTTGGTTTATTTTTCTCTAAAACCTTAAATAAATGGTAGACTTCTGTAAGGACTTACACGTGAGTTTCCGGTGGATCGGACAGTGATGAAATTTTTTGCTTAATGTAGCGAAAATGTGACATGTAAGATAATTTTTAAACTTTAAGCTCCTTAAACCTATATAGTTTTGTTGTTGTTTATAAGTGTTAACTTTTTTTAAACTTTTCTTTCTAGGAAACGCTATTTCCTTATGCGAAAGAAAATGTCAAACAATTTTTAGAAAATGGGTGGGAAAATGATGAAGTAAAAGAAGTTGTTAATGCTTTGCGGAAACTGGCATTAGAAGATGAAGAAAAAAGTGTTGAGGGTGTGGTTCCTATTTCGGCGGAGGTATGAGAATATCATGTATAAAATGTACCATTAACTTACCTACTAAAAAGGATTCGACTAAGTAGTAATCTATATATATAAAAATCAATTGCTGTTCGTTAGTTTCGCTAAAACTCGAGAACGGCTGAACCTATTTCGCTAATTTTGGTTTTGAATTATTTTTTCAAGTCCAGGGAAGGTTTAAAAGATAAGAAAAAGGAAAAAACTTGCGAGAAAACTAAGATAAACAACATTTTACTTTTTCCCATACAAACTGAACGGGTGGAACGAAGTTCGCCGGGACAGCTAGTTAAAAATAATTATTTCTGATGTTCTGATGTTGAAGTTCAGAAAATGGGAAAGATGTTTACCTCTCAAAAATTTATCAAGTGTGTATGATGAAGTAATTTATGTATATGTCCATTAGAAGATTCAAATAACCTTAAGATTAATTTCAAAAGTTTGTAATTGTAGGATTTGGGTTTCATATATCATTACTTGGCAAATTCGTGTCATTTAATAGTTGAGATTTCACAATATTACACTTCATCATCATAGCAACCATAAAAATATGTATATGTTATATTAAATAATTATGTCGTATTATTATTAAGGTTTTTAAAACTTCATACATTAAAATAAGTAATAAATACGTACATCATATCATTACAGGACGCAACCAAGGAAGATCAAATTGAGAGTCTAGTCAAAAATGTCAAATGGCAGATGACGTGTGACCGCAAAACTGGTCCACTGAAGCAGCTGCAGGGAATGATTTGGAAGCAGGGATATGACAATGGTGACATTAAGGGACAGTACGTATTTTTTACTCATAATATAATTAACCTCAATACCCAGTTGACGAGACATGGATGTCTCAGTGTTCCGATTTTTAGTTTCAATAACCAAAAACCGTATGTGATATAACTAAGAGTTATCACGACTGCACTGTGAAGTATACTCTACTACCAGTGATATTCATTGGTAATGACCTGTTTAACCTGTGCTTGCCTCTTCCGTGTTGCCTGGCAGAGAAGCAGATGGTCTACTTATCAGACTCGGACCAATACGAGGAAAATATAGACCGCTTATATACTTACTAGGTACCTACTTCAAATTAATGGTTCTAGACAATTCTGGCGGGTGTACCTAAATCGAAATCAATTCGCAATCAGTTCGCAATTCCGCACTTCGTCGTAGCAAACTTTTGTGTCGTACACCGACATTATGAACATTCTGAATTCAATACTTCGTCATACCGCAATGTCGGACTCACGTCGTATTGATGAACATTGCAAATACAGTACAACGATATTTTAAACTCCGATATTCCGTAGTACAGTCAGTTACCACAATTAACTTTTATCAAATTTATGTTTTATTCGGACAAACGTATCGGGCCGCAAACATTATATTTTGTACTGATAACATTAACTAATAACAGCTTACTTGTTTAATTCCAGTGTATATGATGACGTGTCGGGGGCTCTCGAGCAGTGGCACGGCGCTGAGGGCCGAAAGGTGTATATCTACTCCTCAGGATCTGTGCAAGCGCAGAAACTGCTGTTCAGCAAATCCCTTGCTGGTGACCTGCTGTCGTTCATTGATGGACATTTTGACACCTCTGTTGGAGCCAAACAGGATGTGGCCAGTTACACCGCCATTGTAGAAAAAATAGGTTGCGCCGCTGACGATGTACTGTTCCTGACTGATATTGTTGAAGGTACGTTTGTAATTCATTTTATGACCTCGAAGCTGCTAATGTCTGCCAACTGGAACTGAAATGTACCCGGCATTCTTCAACTTTCAAGAACGCACAATGAAAATAGCCCCTCAAAACTATATACCCCACAACGGATTTACTCGGATAGGCTCTGTAGACAACTCGGGAGCTTTTCGAGCGTACGTCCTATATTTATTTTAAAATTAATCAATATATGACGTGTTGAAAGAATAACATGTATTATATGTCTTGTATTTAATACCAGCAGTTTCACGCAGCTTCGCCTGCGTAACTTGGCTTCACCTGCACCGATTTTGATGAAACAAAGCCTATGTCACTCACAGATAATGTAGCATTCTTAAGATGAAAGATTTTTTAAAATCGTTCCAGTTTTTTCGGAGCCTATTTATTTCAAACAAAGAAACAAACAAAAAATCAACCCTTTTGATATAAATCCGATACATTACGATATAAAAATTTCATTTTTATTCAATGGTTGTACTTAAGGTCTCATGTAGTGAGACACATGTCATTATAGTACTAAAAGGAGTCTGCCATTTGTCAGAAAACCTTAAAAGAGTTTCACTACCATGTGTAGTGATAGCTAATATAGAAATCTGTTTCACTCCAATGACCGCCAAAGTTATTTCATTGAATCAAATGTTACTTTGCAGAAATCCATTATAACAGATGTAGAATAAGCCTTTATTTCACTAATTTCACGAAACTCTTGTCTTGATGGGCCTGTCACAGTCTGGGTCATTTGGAGGACTTCTCGCCGTACACTCCTTGAGCGGAATTAGCAAAATAAATGCTTATTCTACATATACCGAAGTTATCTATTAAGGCGTTCCTAATACCTAACCAATTTTCAGGTATACCGTTTTAGTTTATTATCGTAGCAGCTGCACCGGTTATTGTATTTAATATTTCATATAGTTAGTAACTAATTTCTGTCCTGGTTCATTTTTAACGTATGCGAAAAGTATTTCGCAAATCCAAATAAGGTTATGATTGACGTCAAACTCGGGCATTGGTTGGAGTGTCTATAGGATATCTGTATCCGTACCGTTATTAAATTTATACCATTATTTTCTACATCTAAGTTTTTAATAAAGGTAAAATTTAAATGTAGTGAGCTAAAGCTATGAAAACTAAACTTGGAAATAGAATCTATACTTGCTATCGTCGGCACTTGGTGGAATTCCATTTTTATAAACACTTTGTTTGCAGTTAACACTTGTACTTATCCACTGTATACTTTATTTAACACTT
>NJDD01003032.1:97854-118111 GCA_002245505.1 Calephelis nemesis
CGGATATCACGGTGTTAGAGACTTTAAGCCTGTGCTTGCCTTTTACGAGCTGCCTAGAGCCAACATCGTGGAAATAACATATGACGTCACCTGCCAATAACAAAGGTTCTCTGATGTCAACGCTGTCGCAAAAATGTATTTGTTACGGTTACGGTGTCAGTGATTAATATAAATTGTTACCATCTCTAGCCGAGGGGAGGAAGTTTAAGTTTGATCGCTCTATCTTTCTAGGTCCGAGTGTACGAACAAATCTATTTCGATTTGGATACTTTTGACTAGTACTGAGTAAGGCAGAGTAGGTGTAGATTTCTCGAAATAATTGTGTTTCAGATTAAGATCTATGAAGCACATCGATAATCTTGGGATTTGGCGAAGCGCGCCAGCACAGGCTGCTGAAAAAATGAGACAATTAAGTGATGTTGATACCGCCAGGATTGTTTGTTTTAGTTATTTTCGCAGCATCATGTAGTATGGAATTATTTTCGCGGGGAGTTCTGCTGAAGTTGATTTTATATTTATTTTACAAAAGAGAGTCACGAGGAATGTTTATAACTTAGGCTCAATAGTTTTGCTGAGAGAAAAATTCAAAGAAATCATAATTCTAAACGTATAACATCTCAGTCTGTGTTTAAAAATTTTATATACTTAATTTCAGCTCTTATTTTATACCTTAATTATTAAAGGTATATGCTTATTATATACCCTAATTTTTATGTACGTTTTGTAAAATGAGAAAAAAAGACAAGTCCACTGAGTTTCTTCGCCGGATCTTCTCAGTGTGTGGTGGCGCGGCGTTCCGATCCGGTGGTAGATATTATTATTATATAGACGCGTCGAAAGTGCCTTTTGTATGGTCTTTGTGAGATTAATGAGATTCTGATTCAAAGCTAAGCTAACAGGAAGGACATGCATACTACATTTAACAAGATCACACAACGATGGTTGTATGCGAAGAGTTACACCTACAGTTCGTCCTGCATTGTCGGCCCCGTGATATCGACTAGGTCGACATCTACAAGGGCTTATCCGTACCACCTTCTTGGATACTTGTTGCTGCTGGTACGACGTCAGTGCTTGCCATTGTCTGGTTCTAGTTAGGATGATGGAGAACACTGAACTCGCTTATGCGACAGGCTCTGTCCTAGGGTCGAGAACGTATCCATATAAGGACCTGAAACTAAAAAGAAAGCTTTCATTAAACCTATATGTAACATACATATTCATAATATAATCTCTGTATATATTAATGCGGGGTAGGTACATAATATAATGTAGGTCTGCTAGGTTTCAATTGCCTTAAATAGTTTATTAAGATACATTAGGAGCATTGAATTTATTATAAAATATTTTATTAAGCACCCCACGCTTTTGTCTTGTAGCCACAATGTATTTTTCTTAATTACTCATTTTTTTCTTTGAAATTACAGAGAAATATTTTCTGTTTTCTAGTTCAGCTAGATATAAAAGTCTTCTTTAGTTTTTTAAGCAATTGTTTAATTTCATACCTACTGGTTTTTTACTTCAATTAAGTTATACTATCCAAGTCCCATCGTAAGACACTTCATATTATGTTCAATAAGTTTGTTACATCCACACTAATATTATAAATGTGAAAGTAACTCTGTCTTTCTGTCTGTCTGTTACCTTTTCACGCCTGATCCACCCAACCGATTTTGCTGAAATTTGGTATTTAGATAGTTTGCATTCATGAGAAGGACATAGGCACATTATTTTTTGGAAATTCAACCTCTAAAAGGGTTAAAAGGGGTGGCAAAGTTCGTAACAATTTGCGTAGGAAAAATATTTAACAGTAATTTTTACCATCCCTACTAATATTATAAATGCGCAAGTAACTCTGTCTGTCAGTCTGTTACGCTTTTACGCCTAAACCAGTGAACCGATTTTGATGAAATTTGGTACAGAGATAGAATAGGCCCTAAGGAACAACATAGGCTACTTTTTATTGCAAAAAAATAGGGGAGAATGGGTAGAAAGAGGGGATGAATGTTTATATGGAAATTCGTCATTTTTGAAGCTGTAACAGTGAAACTTTGTATTTAGACACTTTATGATAAACGAAAGAACATAGGCTACTTTTAATCGCAAAATATGGGGGAGAAAGGGTAAAAAGAGAGGACGACTGTCCATATGTATATTCGTCATTTTTAAAGCTGTAACAGTGAAACTTTGTACATATTTAGACACTTTATGATGAACGAAAGAACATAGGCTACTTTTTATCACTAAAAAATGAGGGAGAATGGGTAAAATAAGGGGATGAATGTTCGTATGGAAAATCTTTATTTTGTTTGAAAGGGTATATTTCAGAGGTGATCCCATGGTCACCAGGTCAGGATCTGATGATGAAATACTGGGGAAATCGAGGGAAACTCTAAAAAAATGTTGGCAAGGATAGTGTGTAGAACTCTAAAAAAATGTGTTTGTGGATTATGATCACTTGCTAGCATTCGACAATGGTCACTCCATACTCAGATTCGACAGACTTGCGGAACAGGCTGACCGTTGAGTGTCTTTGGGGTTTTTTGGAGGGATTTGGAGATACATATTTACACAGACGCAAGGGAGAAGATCAGCTAGCGCTCAGCGTCAA
Source organism: Calephelis nemesis (assembly GCA_002245505.1). Taxonomy (NCBI): domain Eukaryota; kingdom Metazoa; phylum Arthropoda; class Insecta; order Lepidoptera; family Riodinidae; genus Calephelis; species Calephelis nemesis. The sequence goes on from NJDD01003032.1 coordinate 100,466, forward strand.
GCTCAAAGTAGAAATATTTTCAGAAGGTTTAATAGGAATGTTTTTGTTATACTCCAGTAAAAAGTTAAATGAAGCCATGATCTGACCAGTTTTGGCGCAATGAGTAAAAATGTGTTCATTAATACTTAAATAAATGATATTATGAAAGAAATTTTGATTAAAATTAAGGGGAAAGGGATGAAAAAAAAGGGTTGAAAAATGCCTTCTTTTTAAATAACTTAACAACGGTAGGAAATAGAAAAAAAAGTTTCAAGTAAAAGTTGTAGAGAAAAAAATTCTATTTCAGCTTTAGTTTAGCTGCAAAAAATAAAAATTAAATTTGCTGAGATGATGATACAAATGATTTTTAGAGGGGAAAACATATGTAGTAGTGTTAGTACATATTTATGTGATGCGCGCGCTGCGTGGTACAGGGCCGTAATAATTCTAGTAAGTTTTTATAATTACATAATTACAAAGCAAATTTAATTTTTATTTTTTGCAGCTAAACTAAAGCAGATAACAAAAAATGAAAAGGAACTTTTTTGTGTAGAATTTTTTTCTCTACAACTTTTACTTGAAACTTTTTTTTCTATTTCCTACCGTTATTAAGTTATTTGAAAAAAAGGCATTTTTCAACCCTTTTATTTTTTCCCCTTAATTTTAATCAAAATTTCTTTCATAATATCATTATTTAAGTATTAATGAACACATTTTTACTCATTGCGCCAAAACTGGTCAGATCATGGTTTCATTTAACTTTTTACTGGACTATTAATGCAGGATTCTATTATGACCATACGTTACAGTATAAAAATTCCTCCTTTGATATTAATTTGAAAAAAAAATATGTCAGCATTGTGATATCTTAAAATTCAAACATGAAACGCAGGGTTGTGTTAATGGTAAGGTATTATTACTTTTTCTTGGTGAACCAGCTGATCCGCTAAAGTATCTTTTATTGTGCAATTCTGATGAATCTCGAAGATTTTTAAGCAATATGCGCAAATGCAATAACGGACTGGAAAATAGTTCCCAAGATCTCCAGAAGTAATAGTAATAGGTATATTTCTAAAATTTCAAAAAAAAAACTGTTAGAGGTTTCCATAACTTTCTATACAGTTTAATTTCACAGGATTTTTCGAAGTGCAGATAAAACTGTAAACAAAATAACGTATTCCTACTATTTATCTGAGGTAAAATTAGAAAAGAGAAAGAGTATGTTCAGTTTTGACGCCAAAATTGCTAGATTGATTTTAGTATTTACAATGAAATAAATGAAACTTTGGATAGCGATATAGGCTACATTTTATCGTAAAAATTTAACGAGCAGTGTTGGAGAGCTAAATATCAAATTAATAGACTACGCGGGCGAAGCCGCAGGTAACAGCTAGTACACCATAAATCTTAAAATTTTTATTATCTGTCTAACCCAAACCTATGTCACGACTCACGAGGGTTTAAAAAACGACGAAACGCATCGAGCGAAAAAAATTAGGTCGAGCTTCGCTTTACTGGATTTGGCGGATACTTCTCAGAGCTCCTAGATAAAAAGTACCATGAAATCGGAACATACCTAATACTTACCCGCATGTCAAATTTTGTCACTATCAATGTCGACTGATTGATCGAAATAGACAAACAAAAATACAAAAAATGAGGTAGTCCACTTTGAGCACCCAGTTTTTCGGCACCTGCTCGTTCGGCACCTACCCTAGTCCACTTTGAGCACCAATTCGTATTTTTGGTAGGTGCGCAAAGTGGACACAAATTTATTTTTCCATTTGTGTCCACTTTCAGCACCTAGGATGCAGGAGGCTATTGCTGGCCGCTAATGTTTGTTCGACAAGATGATATTAAATGAAACGTGTCGATAAAAGTTACTTGAATGTATACTAACTTGAAAATATATTTTTGTAAACACAAAATATATCAATGCGATATACATGAAGTTGAAAAAACAATAAATAATTCTCTTAAAAAAATATTAAGTAACTTAAGTTTGTAAGAAAACTTTTTACTTTTTATTAACCACCTTTTGTTGCGTAATCAGTTTTGGTAAAATATTTATTAAATATATGTATAACTATTACACGTAGTAAACATTACATTTATTGCACAATCGGCCTTATTTAAATCTTACATATTAGGTATACATTATAACCCGTTTTTCACATATTACATTTCTTCAAAATCAGTCTTCTTTCAATTCCAATAACTAAGCTTTCTTGCTTGCTCATAATAAAGAAAGTATCAGCAACAAAAAATCGCATGGCGCGACTTTCTCGTATTGGTAAATGACAGTTACTATTGATAGAAACAAAGGATGACGTTTATTGAAAAAATCAGTCTTACGTCTTACTTAAGATAGGTACACTAACACTTTTAAATGTCTTAATCAGTCGCCCTATACCTTATTACTAATAAAAATGCACTACGTAAAATTCTTCTGCTACTGTCTAGTGATTGCGCACATCTTTAGTTTTTAATAACTTTAACTAATATAAAGAAAAATACAATTATTTAGTATTAAAATCGCTGTTTTTCAATGCAGTGACAAAGGGAAATAAGGCCACTTTTATATTCCTCTGTTATACTGTATATCAATATTTTTTTATCAATTTTTATCGATATAATAGTTATATATTTAATAAACATAAAAAGAGTAACAATTAGGTAAGATTTCCGAAAAAAATAATACGCAACAAAGGTGGTTAGTAAAAAGTAAACAAGTTTTATTACAAAGTTAGGTTAATATTTTTTAAAGAGATTATTTATTGTTTTTTCAACTTCATGTATATATCTCATTGATATATTTTGTGTTTACAAAAGTATATTTTTAAGTTAGTATACATTCAAATAAGTATCGACACGTTTCATTTAATATCATCTTGTCGAACAAACATTAGCGGCCAGCAATAGCCTCCTGTATTGTAGGTGCTGAAAGTGGACACAAATGGAAAAATAAATTTGTGTCCACATTGCGCACCTGCCAAAAATACCAATTGGTGCTCAAAGTGGACTAGGCTAGGTGCCGAACGTGCAGGTGCCGAAAAACTGGGCGCTCAAAGTGGACTACCTCCAAAAAATGTCTTAAATCATCTTCATTTAAATATATTTAATGTGCATTTGCTTTTCTACTATTTTATTGTACGTAGGTATATACAGATAAAATATATAGACAGATTACCTATGTGATAAGTTCAATATTAATTATTGTTTAATCCAAGTAACTCATATGAAAATACGTTTGTATTGCAGGCGGTAGCGGCGCGCGGCCATCTCTCTCTCTCTCTCTCTCTGTTTCGAGTCAGTACCGAAGCAACGGGTTCAGTTCATTCCCATGGCTTTCTAAATTTTCGTGTGTTGACCTTCCGCCGCGGATGACCATTTCTCGCTATCTTTTTCGTAACATAAATTCTGTTAATTTATTGCTATGGATTGCATGCTATGTTGAGTTTTTATTAAACCAACTAGGTACGTGTTGCTTGTTTATAATTATCGAGGTTCTAATTATTTGGTTGTCCACCGATCACAAAACAGTTTAACTGTAAACTATGTATAAAGTTTTTTTGTTTGTACACATGCACATTTTGCGTTTGAGTGTGGTGTTAACGCGGGAAATATCGCAGTTTATGTTTTTGCAATGACAAACGCGTCCCTACGCGTCTAACTCCACCTACCAACGGCAAAGCTCGAGTTCTATTCCCGACGGGGGCAGGCATATTTGTGTGGTGAATATTTAGATTTCTGTTTTCCGGGTCTGTATGTTTATTAAATTTATTCTGGTATCGATTTAATTATCTCTATGTATTATAATAATTAACTAGCACACATAACATACAGTTTGCTAAGGTGTTCTTAGAGTTTATTCGTTACAAACAGCCAAAAATACAAATCTTTCCTCTTCATTAATAGTGCAGATGTATAGATTTTAAAATATTAAGGAAGCAAGGGGGGAGGGCAACATATTTATCGATGTTTAACTTTCACAAGACCTTTGTGGAATCAGTTACCGAGGGCGGTATTCCCAAACAATTATGACTTAGGGACCTTCAAGAAAAGAGTGTACCCATTCCTTAAAGGTCTACAAGGCATCTGTGATACTCCTGGTTTTGCGGATGTCCGCGGGCGGAGGTGATCACTTTCCATCAGGTGACCCACTTGCTCGTTTTTTCCTCTTGTAAGTATATATAAAAAAAAACCACAGTGACCACTGCGACAGTCCTGCGCTTAGATTGTCCGAGACCTATTGCTAAAGCAATACCTACCAACCAGATGCCATTGCCATTGGTTTGCGTGGGTTCGGACAAACATGAAAGAAGTACATTATGCTGTCTCAGGGGCTCCGTAAATATGTAGGTTTGTTGTCGCGCTTGTGGTCGCGCTAGTCGCTAGTAAATACGGGATAGGCAATGTTTTAAAATCTATACATCTGCACTATTAATGAAGAGGAAGGATTTGTTTTTTTGGATGTTTGTAACGAATAATTTATACTTAAGCCACTTTTAAAGGACATTGGAGAGGGGGTCCCATTGCCACCAAGTCTGGTCATCAATTTAGCACCAAATCGAATGGAAGTCGAGGAAAATACTTATTTTTTTAGTGTAATTACACGAGATGATATTAAAACTAAAGTCGGTTTTTGCAATTCACTCAAATGTAAATTATGTTAAACTTTTGTCTTTCAATCAAATCAAATCCGGCCGTTGTGGCCGTTGTTTTCATTTTATCTATTACCTACCTACTGTAATCTTGCTTCATATTATATTGATTTTAATGGTTTTGATTCTGTTGCATTACTGTTTTACAATATTGCGTAATGTTTTAAATATGGGCCTGGACACGTTACGCAATTTGATAGATAACTCTTATGTGCACGACGACCAAAGTAAACGGTATCGGCGAGATTGACCCAACCCAAAGGATGGCACGCGGTGGTACCTTACAGATACTTTGAGTCTATGTAAATCTTGATATCTTAGTGATTTTATCTTAAGTAAACCAATCATATGCTTGTATTTAATGGTAGGGATACTAATACATAGAAATGGTATATACACATTTTGCCTCGTGTTGTTCCGAGCCTCTATGTAGAGCAGGCAATCTGCCGTACTGCCTGGTAGCTCGTAATAGACGAGAAATAGCGAAATGGGTCAATACGTTGGTATTGACCACTCGTGGTAGAGTGCTATGCACTTGCCCGGGTAGGGATCCACCAGCATACCCATTCCTGACGCGATGACGACAATGTCATGTTCCAGGCTGAAGTGTAGGGCAACCGGTAGACTTGCACAATTGGTCTAACACCCTCGCAGCGCAGCCACGCCCTTACAACATCTGAGGTGTCTGCAGGCTGCGGTTATCTCTTGCTATCGAGGTAGTCGCCTGCTTGTTCGCTGCCTTTGCCATAAAAATTGTATCGTTGTTGTGTTACGCAAAAATTAAGACTTTTAAATTAAATAAATACGAAGATTTTGTGGAGAATGGCTATACTGTATGGCCCTTGTGTTGGAAACCAAAGACAAAATTTATCACCTGGAACATAAAGTCGACGACATTACCAGTAGGTTAGTTATTATAGATACCTATTACATTGTTTTAGCCTATAGGTACCTATTGGACAAATCAGATAATTTTAACTATTCAAGCTTGTTAATTATCTGAATAAAAAAATGTATTTAAATTACAAGTGTTAAAATTATATTTTGTTTTGTGAAAATACAAATAAATTAATGTCTATTATTAACATACGATTACGAAATATATTAGTTTTGTAGTAATTCATCTTAATAACCATGTTCAGATTTTCCAGTGTACTGATAGAGGAGAGTGACCAAATATGAAATACCATTTTGTTTTTCACACATAATTTGCAGAAAGGTTATAAATAAAAAACTGTTTATATTTATTATTAACAATCATATATATTTGGGCTTTATTTCGTATCAAGTTTAAGACACGTAGATTAATTTTAACTAAAATTAAAAAACAAAACAAATTATAGATAATGGTAACTAAATATGGAGTAGGTACCCCAATTATGGAATACTACAATCACTATCAAAAATCAACCTTAATTATATGAGACTTAATCTGACTTCGAATCTTTCTTTTCTTTAGGCTTTTTTCCTTTTGATTTCTTCTGATTCTGTTTTTTATTCTTGTTCTTTGCCAATTTATTTTCTCTCTCTTTCTTTTTCTTGCTTTTTTCTATGAGATTATTCTTGTAGGGTGAAGAAGTGATGACTGCTGCAACAGATGCTTTTCTTCCTCCATTCTTTTCGCTTTGACTTTGAATTGACGACAACCATTCTGTAAAAATCGGAAAAATAATACTTTGAAGTATATATTTTAACCAAATCATCAAGTCAGGTGAGAAAACAGAGACCAATTATGGAATATTCCATAATTGGATCCTATGAACAGTTCATATTTGGGTTTTCCAACGATTTCATATTCAAATTCATACTCGAATATTTCAAAACGTAATTCAGTCAAATACTGCTAAAATCTACAAAAGAACATCTAACACTTCTAAGAAAGTCATAAAAACAATGCTGTGTGCACTTTTTGTACGAAAAATACGTAAATTTTACATACCTTAGAAAGTTTTGCGCCAGCGGTAAAACAAAACTCGGCAACAGCGACGAATGGGCTCGCTCGACTGACAAGTAACAACTTGTACGCGCGGATGGCTATTAAAAGAAAGAGACAAACACTATTCTACGGATGTGTGAGTTTTCGTTTGAGAGAAATGTCGGTATTCCATATTAGGGATACTATTCCATAATTAGTTACTTTCCTCTAATAAAGCGAGTCGGAATAGCTCATGAAAGGTTCTGTAGCAGCAATAAGCAATCGTAATGTAATGGTTCTTTCAGTTATTTTCTTACAAACTATACTGTGGATGTGGCTAATATCACCGCTGCAGGTTGTGTGGATTATTAATATCAAAGTAATGTCTTTATTCGTTAAGAGGCATATGCTAAACGGTTGCGCGATTTTATGGATAGCGCCCACTGTTGACGGGGCGGTGCGTGTCGGACCGGGGCGCATCGCATTGCAATGTCCACTGGTGCGGGCCGGGCCGCATCGCATCGGCGCGGATTTTTGTTACTCAGTACCAAAGTAGAGTAACGAAATAGATAGGCCGCTCGACGTTAAAATCGTCAAGTATGGAAAGTGGCGCCATTACAACAACTATTTTCAGTGTTAGTGTTACGTTACCTATTAACAAAAACTGCTTACTAGGTCTAGCTCAAACTTATTTTCGATGGAAGTTTACACAGTAGTGTACAAAACTAAATAATAAATAAATATAATATAATAAAATAATAAATATGTAGGTAACATCATATAGGGGAAGGTTGCCATGATTGGACCACTTAAATTTATCAAGTAATTTCTCATGAAATATCATCGAAAAATAAAAACCAATTGTAGGGATATGATGATGTGTATGTAAATTAATGGTATATAAATTATTGGTAATGAAAGTTGATAGGTTTTAGAAATATACTAACATAACTCTTCAATGAGGAGTTGCTTTCTTTGGACCACCGTTCCCTTGAATGGACCACTAAGTTGCCATCATTGGACTTAGAAATATTTGTATCAACGGTTCAATGAAGGTGACTAAGTGAAACACAATATAAAAAATATTTTTTTATCCAATAGTTTTTGTAACAATCATAATATTCTACTTCTTCGAAAGCTTTTTTGTTTTTCCCGTTCAATCTTCTTTTTTATGTAGCTTTTGGCAAACCATGGATTCGACTCGCTTCGTTTATTCCAATAGTTTTTTTCTTAACGATTCATACTAGTTTCATTCCAACAATAATATTTCTCTTTTCTTTCTCTGCCGACATTCAGAAATATAGAAATAAAGTCTAATTGTAACAAAAAGTTAGGCAAGTATCAAATACGTTAAATACTAATATACCTACGCAATACGAAAATCTTTAGATGTTTATTGATTTTGATATTGCATTTGAAATTGCAGTTGAAATACATATATTTTTTTTTATGAGTATCAAGTAAATGTAAACGAAATTCACAAATTCAAAAACATTTCTTAGGATTATACTAAGTGAAAATAGGTAATTCATTAAGTTTCTTTGATTGGACTGGTCCAATAGTGGCGTCACCATAGTGGTATTATTTAGTTTTATCATTATCTTATTTTAAAAGTTCTAGGGTGGGGGGAGGACACATTTTACCTCATTGGGAGTGTCTCTCCCAAAAACTATTCAGTTTAGAAAAAAACGGTGGTAGAAACTTCAATATCAATTTTGAAGACCTATCCAGAGATAACCCACACTTATGGGTTTAATGAGAAAAAAATTGAGTTTTAGTTCTAAGTATGGGTAACCCCAAAAATTTATTGTTATTTTTTATTTTTGTATGAAAACCTTATTGAGGTTCACAGAATACATCTAGTTATCTAGTTTCAAAAGCAAAGCTCTTATAGTTTCGGAAAAAAGTGGCTGTGACTTACGTACGGACAGACAGACAGACATGACGATAAGGGTTCCGTTTCTGGCCTTTGGCTACGAAAAACTTGAAACGTTGCTAATGTCAATTTAGTCTCCGAAATTAAAAACAATATAGAGATAAAATAGGAATCCCTACTAAAAACTAAATAATATAACTCGCGTGCGCTGTAAAAACCGTTACAGATAGAAAATATAATACTTTAACTATATCTAACTAATATAATTGAGGTATTATAGGCTAGGCTTATTTACATTTTGATAAGATATAGGCACTGGCGTCCTTTGATTCAGGTTGTCATTAACCTACAATAGGCATCAAATGCTCATTAGTAAAGTATCAATAGAAGTAAAAAAAACTGTAATATAAGTTAGGTATTAATTTAAGATTTTTTTGGGAGCATACACAAATTGTGTAGGTATTGATTATATTCACTATTATTGTCTACCATAATAGCAATAACGTTTGGCACTCTCACCTTACTTATTCCTAAACCATCTGTAGTGGTCCTGCTAGATCTCTAGCAGGACTTACAACTCTACTGCAGATGGTCTGAGCTTTATTTATAACAAAAGCAGTGCAGTGCAGGATAGATGGCGCTACGTGGAGTACGTAACAACTACACTAGCAACTGTGTGTCTTGTGTGTGTGCGCGCGCGACGGCTAACATATCTAGTGTTACCAACCCTACTGTTTTAACAGTAGATTTACTGTTTTTGACGTGACAACACTGTTTTCTGTTTTAGTACGATTTTCTACTGTTTTTTATGCCAGTGTTGTTATTAATACAAATCAAGGGCATTTTACATACAAAATCTGAAATAGACGAATGTTACGCATTTGATGCTACTGAAAATCATATGAGGAATTTTAATAAAAGGATGTACGATTTTAACAAAAACAATGAAACAGAAAATGTTTAGGATAAAGCAATACACAACAATGAACAATGTTTGTAATTTTGATCACCTACTTTTAATAAATAATATAATTATGTTGTTTTTTGTTCAATAATGTACTTTATAAAAAAAATGTGTGTGTCTATTTGCGTATGTATGGAAGCAAATTGTTGAAAAATGGGGATTACTAACGATAATAGGTGTCAGTAATTTGTACTTTGTTCTTTTTTCCAAAACCATAAAAGCAGATCCTTTTTTACCATAAAAGCTATGCCATTGCTACTAGGTAAGAAGATGTATTCTGTAAACTACATTAAGATTTTCATACAAAAATAAAAAATAACAATAAATTTTAGGGGTAGATATTTAGAACTCAAACTCTATTTTTTTTCATTAAATCCATAAACATTTAACACTTATGGATAGATAGATCTTCAAAAATGATGTTAAGGTTTCTTTCTAGAATTATTTTTTTCTAAACTGAATAGTTTGCGCGGGGGACGGACGCTTCCAAAGTGGTAAAATTTTTGTGATTCTAAAATAAGAGAACTTTACCGCTATTTTTTAAATTACAGAATTTGAGAATAATCAACACATTTGTCGGGTCCATTCGGGGTCGGGTGTCGTTAACACAGCCAACTGGGGTATCACAAGTTCCGCTGAATACGTTGGACCCTTCAATTGGCGACACACGTCGGTCGGCCGCGCGGACGGACCTCCACCAGGGTACTCGACATTGAGTCGTTCACGTTTTTATTCGCGTTGAAGGCCATTTTACATTCGCATTGCTTTATGTAGAGAAACATATTTTTTATTTAAACCTATTTAGTCTGTGCGCCATCATTTCTTTAATGGGAGATACTCAGGGAGCTGACGGGCTACCGTATGAAAAGCGATTTTCATATCCCATGGCCCATATTTTTTTGCAAAGTTGTTTGTTATTACTATGAGTGCAACAGCAAGTACCTACCAGGTACTAATCGAGAATATCTACTTTATTTTTAGGAAATTTCATACTTAGTTAAAGTACTTTCAATTTGTTGACTTTGACTAAATCAACTCAATGAAAATGGCTAATAAATTATGGAGTAAAATAGTCTGAAGTTGTTATTGGTTTAGAAACAATAAGAAATAAATATCTATTAAAATAGGGAAAAAGGGAATTTAAAGAAACAAGAGTCAACTATGCGTTTGTAAACCGGCGCCGGCGCGGCACTGGTGAAGGCCCAACTTATGCTTCTGACGTTTGTACAAGTTTTACAAAATCGTAAAATATTTCTGTGTAAAGAAATATTAATTGTCTCATTACTTACTAATTTAAAGATTTGTACAAATAATAATTGTAGGACGTAAAACAAGGTCTATAATTAGTAAATATGTATATCTTTAAGGTATCTAGGTACGTCCAAACCGTTAAGTAATATCAAAGTTTTGCCTCTACCTTGTTTTCATAAGTAAGTGCATTTGTAAAAAAAACATCATCGTTTGTTTAGAACAAATGCTGGACTGTTAAGAATTTCACATTTCAAAAATAGTAAGAAACTGTATCTACGTGCCCAATTAAACACTTAATATTTACAAAAATAATCTTTAAACTCCAATTAAAAGATTTTGAAAGAATATGTTTGATTTGCTGTTAAAAAAAACATAATCGTATTATAGAGTAAAAGACTTTGTTACATAAGGAAATAAAATATGTTTTAATAATTACAAACTTATTAATAATAGTTTTGGCCTAGGAGTTGGTTTCGCCGTTTCTTCACTTGACTGGCTACGTTTGGTAACGGTGGCAGTAAAAGGCCGATATGTAATAGGCCTGGTTCCCGGGGAGTTTGTTTTGTAGTTTCTTCTTATGCCTGGCTAGGGTTGGAAACGGTAATGGTGTACGGTAGATAGGATTAAACTTAATCTATTTTTAAAACTGTTTGTAGTAAATTATGAACATTTTAATAAATTTAAAGTGCTATGATTTAATTCTTCATTTCTATAAATAACATTTGCACACCACAATGTTGGTATGCTTAAATATCTTTGTTACAACTTCCTAACACACACATGTTTCGCAATTAAATAAGTTTCATTTCATTTCATTTCATCAATTTGTAAGATTCGATGGATTTGTGAACTGCACGGTCCTACGTCTCAATAGTCTCAGTAGATAGAAGACTTTGAAGAACTTATACTACTTGGTACCATTTGTAAACACCACCATTACCATAATACTATGCACCGTTGGGAGCTTTCCCAATCGCAGCGGTTGCAACTATTATGACATGGCATCAATGAAAAAGAAAGAAAGCAGACTCCAAGTCAATGGTTAATTTAATTTAATGAAACTTCTATCTCCTTAAAAATGTACGTCTCGATAATTTAGTAGAGACCTCGTGGTACGAGTGTAGCTGTTTTTCTGATGCGATCAGAACCGGTTGGCCATCGCCGTAGTGACGAGAGCTCGCTATCGGTATAGGTGAATGTCGAATTACTGCCTACTTTGCATTAGAGGCATTACGATGTTTTATGATTTAAAATGGATTGCTAATACAATTCGTATTGCCCTCGAAGCTTGCAGAGTTGAAAGCTTGGTTGATATTTGATGTATAATTAACTATCTGTTAAATAATTATAATCCGGCCTCAGAGTATATTTAAATTTATATACATTTCAGATTGTACCAGTTTTTGCCTTTTGTCAATTTCACATGACTAACGAAGCTTGCAAAAGAAACGGCGGCTGATGATGTCAATGAAGAACAAGAGTTGTGAACAAACTGCCTTACCATTTTGTTAAGTCGAAGAGCATGCGTAAATGAGATGTGTAGAAGAAAATAGTGGGCCTTGGGGAACCCAAAGTTAAAACATGTGGACGGTTTCAATACCAGTAGGATCATGATGGAGGCTCTTGAACGCAGACACCCCTACGTAGACAAATAGAAATTTACTTTGCTTTTGCTTTTACTAAAAATGAAAAAATAATGTATTATGATTACGTAATCAAAAATTTGGGCATCCTGGGCTGCCACCATTTTTTTCGGTTATGTTACATGTAAAGGACCAGTTTTTGTGACCAACTTTTAGCTATAACTTATAATAAATGATTGGTCACAAAAACTAAAGTCCTAGTCGGAAAATATGTACCTAAGTATGTTTGATGTCATATTTCAAATTTCAAAGCGAAAACTTCTTTTGCGGACATTTTTTGGAACTCTTCTTAACTCGCATCAGGACACGTGACCTGACCTAAATTCGTAAGACGACGCAGAGCGGCGCGAATGTTCGTGTTGTTATGTTTGTGTACGATAGCGCAATAAATGAATATTACACACATAAATGATAGTACTTTCATACCAATAATTAAAACAATTCGTGATTATTCCCTAGCCATTCCAAAATATCAAAAAAGCACAACGGCACTCGCGGAGTGCAACCCGTCGTTTTTTGTTTCACTTATTTATTGACAACTATTAACGCTTAAACATTTTACTTCTTTTTTGTTTTGTTTTTTACCTCTCTAATTTAAGGTTTTAGGCCATGTACGTGTGGCTTGAGGATTTCAAGGACTTCTTTCTATCTTATCTAATATTAGTTGAATATTTAAAATTATTTAGTAATAATTATAAAGATCCACAAGTTTCCTATTTAAATACAATGTTTTGTTACAAAAACATATTCAATAAAAATTAAATGAAATGAAAAATATTTGTTTGCGGAACATGTGTCGTAAAAAGTTGTTACAAAAATATATAAATATTTCAAAATATTCTACCACATTCGCACACCACAGTGCTAATGTTGTTCATAGAAATGAAATATTTACGCATAATATATTGTAGGTAACAATTAAATCTTAGCACTATATATTTATTAAAATGTTCAAAATTTACTACAAACCGGTCTTCCGTACACCACCACGGTTTTATTTTACATGTATTCTAATATTCTACATTTATTTCTTTCATAATAATAATATTTTAAACAAGTGGTCGCCCGTTGGTTGAAATTCGACCATAGTAAATTTTAATATCTTTTTGATAAAAACGCCATCTTCATTTCTCAAGACCAACTACTTTGTATCTAAACTCTTTAGTGCGCCATCTGTGATCTTTTATCGTTATCATCAATATATTTGTTTGTGTGTGTTAAATGATTGGTAGTGTGGGTAATGTTTTATTAATTGATTTAATGAACTTTATAAGCATTTCTTCTTCTCCTACACATAAACTATAAGTCAAATTTTATGCAATTCATTCGTAAAACGTCCGCGCAATTTTCGTGAAAAGGGGTTTAAAGTTTTGGCATCACGTATTTATATATAGATTATTAATGGTAAACAATTTTAAAATGTAGATAAATTTAACCTTTACTTCCGTAAGCTATGTACCACTATTTCCAAATCTAGTCAGACAGGAGAAGAACTCCCTAGCAACCAGAAGGGTTACTCTCGAAGGTCGATTCATGCAATGTAGGCAATTGGAATCGAGTAGGTATGTCATTTTTTTTTGTTATGTTATAGGAAGGCAAACAAGTAGGCGGATTTGCTGATGGTAAGAAATTAACGCCGCCTAGCGACACCAAAGATGGTAATGGTGCGTTGCCAACCTGAGGTCAGGATGTTAGGCCTCGAGCAAAATTAAGTTTTCCGGCAACCTTACCCTCCGAATCGGAACACGTCATGACGTTATGGCGGCAGGAATAGGTAAGGCGGTAGTACCAATCCGAGCGAGTCGCTGCGAAACTCTACCACCTAGTCAGATGTCACGGTGTTGATGACGATTAGCCTATGCTCACCATTTACGAGCTGCCTGGCAGGAAGGCAGATGGTCTATTCTGCAAAGGAGCCCGGACCAACACGGGGAAAAATCATCAAGCTTTATCACGGCACGCCGTTACAGCCGCACGCTTCAGGATAGAATGCGTATCGTATCTACTCGTATTAAGTTTTGAGTCTAGTGTGCGATCTGGAGCCACTGATACCATATTACGCTTGAGCGTAGGTAAACGTTTTAGCTGTGGTCTTTCACTTGCTCGTATAATTTTCGATATTCCAGAATCGTTTCTTCCAAAGTCCTGTCTTTCAAATTCAAATACCAAAGTTGCTCATCTTCCTACGAATAGTAACAGTATCAGCTTCCTGCGCGTCAGAAACACCACCCACTAACCCTATCGTTCTATTGGTGGTATTCGACTCCTGAATGGGCACGTTTGACGGTGTGCACAGGAACAGTAATTTTGGAGCGATAACGTTTGGATAACGTTAACTAGCTGTTCCGGCGAACTTCATTTCACTTATTCAGTTTGTAAAGGAAAACAAAATGTTTTTTTCCTAGTTTCCTCGCAGAAGAAAGGAATTAAAAGTACCTATGTCCTTCTCCTGATTCTAAGCTGCCTCCTTATCAATTTAAAGTCAAATTGGTTTAGCCTTTCGTGTAACTGACACGTCTTTCTTTTATGTATCTAGATTAGATTACTAATTATCTGTGAAATTAGTACCTATGTAATCTGAAACGCTTATGGTATAAATGGACCAAGGTTGGTCTTAAAAAAATTTAAAAAAAAACACCATTTTGATTTGTCCTTCTCGGGAGTCCAACTCGATTCCTGTTGTACTCGTAGTTAACGGCAACACCGGATGAATATAGGTATATATTAGTTGTTTTATTATTTATTATTCATGGCTATTAATCGTTGTTTAAATAATTATATATATGTATGAAACATTGCTTCCAGATATTTTCCGGCGCAAAACGGGGTTGTTATAAGTTTGATGTGTGAAATGGTTCGTAGCGTGAAGATCTGTCCAGGCGTTCAAGGTCATCAGCTCATTTGCAGCTTTTTCGTAAGCATCAGAAATAAAATTAGACGCGCTATGGGATTTCCTTTCACTTTTAAGCATATATGAGCCCTAACAGACTGACGAATGCTGGCGAAACTGAGCTAGTCTGGTGACGAAGGAGACGTAACCCTGGAATGCGTACTCGTTCGGTCTCATTCGATTCGCCTTAATTAGATTTGTATATGTTTTCTGATCACGAGGACTGGATGACAAGGACCTGATGAATGAAATAGGTGATGGCTGATTAATCATAATTTAAAAAATACGGTATTAGGTATGTTTCGTAATCTTTGCAGTTTTTCTGAAACACATCAAAGAAGAGAGTTGCTCAAAGTTTGACTTGCGTGTGTGTTTGTCTGTGGCAACGTAGCTCCTAAACAATTATGATGCGTTGTTTCAATAACCGATGCAAATGAGGGGTTTTATTAACCCCTGACGTAAAACTGTGTGTGTGTCTGTAGCAATAGTGTTTGAACGTATGTATCGATTTCGGTGTGGATTTTTGTTTGGAAGCTGACGTAACCGAGAGGGTTCTTGGCTACATTACATACCTATAGGTACATTTCGTCGAGGGTTCAGTGGACACTTGTAATTTTTGAGATTATTTCGTGGTATTGTTGTTGTATTCGCGTTGTGTTATGTGAATGTGGAAGGATGTAGGTACCCGGGGAGACCAAGGTTGACATTCCACGATTAGATCACTCGGGTGCTATCCGAGGGTGGTGTCAAGAGTCTCCGAAAGCGGCGTGTTTGTATGAAAAGGGTAATGAATGTATAGGAAGCCAGACAGGTTTGTCAGGATCGTCATACATACATGTCTTCACGCTAACTTCTCCTGTATGGTAAGTAGAGAGTATCGACTAGGTACCAAATGAACTAAACCAAAATAAAGATATTTGGACGAGATGTAGCGAGAATGTATGTAAGATTTTTAATTGATGATGAAGTGCTGCAAGAATATATTTTGATTGTACTTTCAGCAGGGATGGAATATGCACCGCGAATACAAGAGCGTGTACACGGAATAGTGGGAATGGCGCGCTGGGTAAACTATTTCAGTGAGGTTTTGAGTCAAGGTGCTAGACACGCTTTGCATAATTTTGTGCTAATCCTAACTTCATAGCAGCGTGAGTTAGGTGCGTCAGAAAAAGCACGAGAGTACGATAAGTGCGGTCGAAATGAGA
This sequence comes from Calephelis nemesis, assembly GCA_002245505.1. NCBI lineage: Eukaryota > Metazoa > Arthropoda > Insecta > Lepidoptera > Riodinidae > Calephelis > Calephelis nemesis. The sequence goes on from NJDD01003032.1 coordinate 116,853, forward strand.
GCGCTACGGAAAGTCTGTGGTGTAGCTCTCGCTTACCGCATTCGTGACTTTGAGAGCCGAGAAAGAGTGGGATTGAAATAAAGTTTTGGTGTGAAAAGCATAAAGAGCATCCTCTGCTGTTTCGGTCATGTGAAAAGAATGACAGATGAAAGATTTACAAATCAGATGTACAATGCGAATGTGGATGGATGTGGGTACCCGGGAAGACCAAGGCTGACATTCCACGATCAGATCAATCGGATATTATCGGAGATTGGTGACAAGTCTCCGAAAGCGGCGTGTTTGTACAAAAAGGGTAATGTAGAGGAAGCTCGAGAGGTCTGCAAGGATCGTGAGATTAGGCAGGATACTCCCTGCCTACCCCGTAAGGGACTTGGCGTAAAGATTTATATGTTTATGTGTCTGTGTGTGTGTATAGTAAGTGAGCGTAGTTCGCCAGATCGACTACTTACCTACCAATAAAATAAAATAAATAACTCTCCAAGTTGAGGAAAAATATTCTGGTATTTCTGATTTCCCACATTCCCTCTGTATATTATTGGCCAAAGAACCGAACATTACATATTAAAAGCACGAGCAGAGTATAAAAATAGCGGGAAAAGTTCCCCACTCGCCGCCATCTTTAAAAGCGATGCGTTCCATTGTGCGCAGCTTACGTGTATCGGGCCGACACGTGCGACGCACATCTGTCCGCCGGGTGACAGGGGCACCCTCTACATATTCCCATCAAAATGCTTTCGCCCGGCTTAGCTTAAATCTAGAATTTAAATTTGAAAGAATCAGAAACTTAGTTCTAAACTAACGAAAGGGACAGTTTTCAATTAATGGAAATACGGAGTAGATTTTTGACAATTTGTTTCTTTGGCGAGGTTAAGATTAGCTACGCAGCCTATTCTTTTGTTAAATATTTAATTTTACTGTCGCTCATTTTTATATTTTAATGTTTTTAGTTTAATTAAAATAGTGATAGGTCGTCATAGTAAGTCAGGTCAGTGTCACATGTACTAAAGCTGTCAGCATTGGCATCCTATCTAAGCGCATTAAGAGAGATTTGGTGGCGACTAAAAAATAACACTAATACACTAATATCTTAATTTGTTGTGCTTAAGCTAGACAAACATCTATTAAATGCCATTAAAATTGACTTATTGTACTCAATATAATTATAGTATAAATATATATATACTTAGTCTGGCCATAAATACTGTTACACTTAAAAATAAAAAAATATTACATTTGAATTTCGAATCTGTCATTTT
>NJDD01003032.1:118151-130708 GCA_002245505.1 Calephelis nemesis
CTTTTGTATGCTTAAATCTTTAAAACTACGCAATGGATTTTGATGCGGTTTTTTAATAGATAAAGTGATTAAAATAGGAAGGTTTATAGGTATGTCTAATTCATAACCGTGCGAAGCTGGGACGGGCTGGTAGTTATATATAAAATTCAATAATTATAATATATAGAAACTGCGCCCATCTCTCCATGCCGTCAGATCTGCCTACTGTTTTTGACTACACATAACTTTCTGTAGATAATTCAGATTTTGTTTTTTATTACCCCTGATTCAAAACGAGGGATGTTATAAGTTTAACGTAGGTGTGTGCGTGTGTGTGTGTCTGTCTGTGGCATCGTCGCTCTTTAGCGGATGGACGGATTTTAATGGGATTTTTAAAAATAAGAAGGCGGATTTTTTAATTTTTAAATATAGTTCTTTGCTATAGTCTATCTCACCAGGTGTTCAAGTTCATTAGCTCATTTGATAGGACCTGATGAAAGAACTGAGAGGTGGCCGAAGGTTCATAGTTCAAAAGTTACGGTAATAGGTAGGTATGTTTCGTAATCTTTGCAGTTTATCTAAATCACACAAATAAGAGAGATGTTATAAGTTCCATGTGTGTGAGTGTGTGTGTGACCGTTTGTTGGGTGTTCATTAATACTTTAAACTTTTAAGTTTATAAACTGGTTGAAATAGATACAAATACCTAATCAGGAGGCTTTATACATATTTTATGGCAATAACTTAATCGCTCTTTGAATCATACTTAATATTACGAGTATAATTTCTTACTCGTACTTTGACGACAATTTTGAGATTCAATTTGTGCAGTTTTATATATTTTGTAATAGCTACGTTAGATAATGAAATATGGGTTTAGGCTGTCAGTCTTTGTGGTAGCTGGTCACCACTTGAAAAAATAAATTTAAAAGATAATGGCAGCCTTTTTCCTGACAAAAATCTGAAATGAGTGCAAAAATAATAAAATCATAATATGATGTAGGATAGTTGATACTTAGCTGGTAACGGAACAGATACGTGTTCCCCGTATTGGTCCCAGTCTCTGAGTAGAATAAGCCACCTGCCTACTTACTAGGCAGCTCGTAAGAGGCGAGAAAAGGTTTAATTGGTAATTACCAACAAGATCATCGGTGGTGGAGCGCTCTACTTGTCCGCAAAGAGAATATAATCACTACGTTTCTCGTCCAACCACCACCCACTGCTGTAGATTTGCATAATTGGCATAACACCCGACCATAAGATAGAACTAAGTAAGTACAACATCTATGGTGTCAATTCATTCGTCAGATGGTTCGTTATCTTGTCACTTAAAAAAACATAAAAACCTTACATCACTCTCACAGCATTCATCGCACAGTGTCGCACAAAGTTTTATAATTAGTAGTTTATATGTTTTTTTGGATATTTAATTTAAGCGGATTTTTTTTTATTAGTATTTCAAATGACAAAGTTTATTTGATTTGGAATTGAAGTAAAAAAAATGTGAATATGTTAAAAAGAAGATACCTAGAAAAAGCAACAAAAGCATTTTAATAAAACCGATATTTAGTAGGTCGTCTTCTGCGCATGCGTGGCTTGAGGGTTACCTCCAGCCTCCCCTTCACGCACGCACTCGGCAGGGGCGGCTACAGAGAACTACTGCGGCCTGTCTATTTTGGTCTGTCCAGAATACCGTCATGGGTTCTTCTGTGTCTGTACTCTATTGTCAGACAGCTCTCGGTAAGCTGCCTGGTAAATAAGTACCTTTTTAGAAATATGTGCAAATTTGCTCTTAACTCTTTAATAATTTTATTTATTTTATGTAGTTTTTTTATAGAGTATGTTCCTAATTAAAATGTAAATAACATATAAGTTAGTGGGTACTTCGGAATAACAGTTTAAAAAATAAATAAAATTATGAAAAAATATTTTTAACCAAAAATTTATCTTGTATCGGTCAAACAGACAAACTCGCATTTTCTAAACTTTGAACTTGTCTATCGTTTCACATATTTTATGTTCTTTATGGAATCCTATATAATGAAGAGGCTATTTTTATTTGTAAATTACCGGTTAAATGATGATGATGAATTTGTGAATAATTCATTATATATACGGTATTTAGTCCGTTATTTAATTACTAAACAGTCCCGAAAAGTAGGTACCATGGTTGTAGTGAATATCAGCATCAGCATTAGTTGGTAATCAGAATTATTTTAAAATCAGCATTTGCATATCAGCATAAATATTAATCGATGCCGAATTTGTTGCTGATATACCTACCGGGGATGACCGTGCACGCGGGGCTTTCCCTTGACGGCGGGAATTTGGAACCAGATGATAAATCAACACTTTTGTTTGTGCAAATAATTGATTGTTCGATTCTTAACCGGAGAAGGTACTTAGATGTCGGTATTTATGGGTCTGGGTGTGTTTATCTGGGGGCACGGGAGTGACTGCATGAAGTCATCGGGTTTGATTCCTTGGTCTGACTACTTACAGTGTGTTTTTATTTTATTCTTATTATTATTTTTTCTACACTATTAACACAAACAATAAAAGAGCCTTGAACGGTATTGTATGCTAGTCGGTGATAGGTTTCCCCGCGTCACTCCGGATCCGCTATGTAGAATAGACATTCTGCCACACATTTCACATCATCACATCTATTCCTGCTGCCATAATGAGTCGGTCACGTTTCAGTACGAAGGTTAGGCTAGCAGGTAGACTTGTACAATTGGCTTAATATACCGGCCACCCCAACTGTCTGGACTGCAACATGACAATGTCATTTTAGCGGCAGGAACAGGTAAGGCCCGAGATCTCTACCCGGTCAAACTGCTGAACAGGAATCTACCATCATGGTCTTGGTACTTGTACAAACAACGATACATTTAACTCATGCTCATTTACCATTTGCAAGGCAGTAACACAGATGGTCTATTATAACAGGGGACCCGGACCAACCCTGGGAACAGGGAATGATTGTGTTTGAGAATGCAACACCTCGCCTGGAAAGGAACACAAAACTCGCAATGTATTTAAGTAGAATGCCCCGTGCCACAGTCGCAATTTAAAGCGAAACGATAATTATTGTCGTCCGTACTTGATTGGCGTTTCACGGATCAGAACCAAAAGATCTGTTTTTTCCTTCATTTTAAAAACTGAAAAATGGAAATAAGCTAACTAAAGCAGTATTTTGGGAAAACATATGGACAGTAGAGGTTTGCACCGGAGAAAATTATTGCCACCGGTATTTTTTCTCCGGTTCTTAGGAATAACCGGAGATTCTTAGGAATAACCGGAGATTCTCCAGTGATTTCACCATTTATTTGTCTATCGTCGCGTGAGCAGCTAGGGCTCACTTAAACCAACGCACGTCACAAAGTTTAACGTCAGTGAACTGTCTATGTTAAATCCCCTATAAATTTAAGGTTTTCAGGCGACTCGCGAGGGATTAATTAAATTTCTATAAGAACCAATAGATTGTTGTTATTAGAACTATAATAAAAAATATAAAAGAAAAAAAAGTACTTGATTAAATCAAAACCTCAAATTTTGAATTTATAAATTTGAAACAGTTAACACAACAGTAGTGTAGTATACACAGACACACACATAAAATTAATATGTAGTTGTTAAATGAAGGTATAGTGTCTATACCTATACAACAATAATTTTGGCGACCATGAAGAAGATAATATTACCTGTCAAATTTAAACATGTGATGAATTTCCAATAAAAAAATAAAAAAAGGTGTGTGTGCTATTCACACACCATAGAAGTGAAACTCTTTCTCTCTCTCTCTCTCTTTCTATAAATATAAATCTCTATCAATCTCCATCAATCTCGATCAATCTCAACCAATCTCGAACAATTTCTATCAATGTATATCAATCTCTATCAATCTCGATCAATCTCCATCAATTTCGATCAGTGTCTATTAGTGTCTATCAATGTCTATCAATCTCTATCTCTCTCTATCTCTGTCAGTCTCTCTCTTTAAGAGACATAGAAAGAAACATGCGACGAACAAACATTACATCGTTTTGACCGCCTCGTTGGTCGAGTGGCTAGCGTACACGCCTAACTACGCCAACTACCCGTGAGGCTCGGGTTCGATTTCCGACGGGGGCAGGCATTTGTGTGATGAACATTTAGATGTCTGCATTTATGGGTCTGGGTGTTTCTTAAATTTATTATGGTATCTATCTAAGTATTTCTATGTATTAGTATCGTTGACTAACACCCATAACTTAAGCAGGTAATTTGCTTACTTTGGGGTTAGATTCAATTTGTGTAACTTGTCAAGGGATATAAAAAAAGAAGTAAATCGACAAAAGAATGAGATGAATGATATTCCTACACATTTCTGTAGTTGTGTCTCTTACCTGTCGTTTTTCCGTTGCATATGGTTTGAAATCACAACGATTCTAAAGAAGTTTCACTTTAAAAAATGTAAAATAAAATTGTAGTAGTTTTTTGAGGTTAAAACTACTTTTTTCTACAAATTGACTAACCAAACATTGATATTTGAAAATTGAAGAAATTGGTATGATCGAGTATTCTGTACGTAGTGGGCAGACAAAATAACCTTAAGTCCATATTGTTTGAATAGTGATTTTCTACAAACACAGGTAAGTGAAACTAAGGCAAAAAAATTAAAACAAATTGTACTAGCCAGAAATGGCTTTCTGACTTGACAACAAATCTTCGCGGTTCTTTACAATTTACAAAAACTTTTCTTACGGATTTATTTTTGTACAGTTTTCTTGAGCCACAATGTAGGTATAATAGAAATAATTTTCATTAAGAAATTTGTGTATCGTATATTTTCTCGTTACCATTTAAGCTTAGTTACGGATACCTAAACCTTACAGATGTTAATTCTATCTACCGTCTCTATACTACCACTGTTTCCTACCCTAGCCAGTCAGGAGAAGAAATGGCAAAATAATCTTGTCTTCGACCAGCCCCATAACTATCTGCTTTTTATTATAACATGCATTTAAATATGGGATATAATATATTATTACATACATTGTGGGATCAAAAAATAAATTGAAAAAGTAGTAATTGATTTGTTATTAAAGTATAATTAATGGCACCCAAAAAATATTATAGAAGAGGTCCTTATTAAGACCTCGTGATCAAAAAATATGAACAGATCTAGTTAAGATGAATCTAACGAGTCGAATCTCAATGGGTTTACCATAAGGTATTCCAGGGTTAATAAGTCTTCGAGATCAATCGTTAGTCCAGCTTACTTGCACCAACATTACTGTTAGTGTTTAGCTGTTAGGTTTCACAAATGTTCAAAAGCGAAATAAATATCTATAGTGCGTCTAATATCCATTCCGACGCTTGCAATAATAAGCTGTAAAAGAGGTGAACATCTTAAACGCCTACACAGATCTCCATAAACTACAGCAAAGAACCATCTAGATCACGTCAGTTAACAAATAAAAAAAACCCTATCAAAATCCGTTCATGAACTGAAGAGCTACGATGCCACAGAAAACACACACACACACACACACACACACACACACACACACACACACACACACACACACAAACACACACACACAAACACACATACACACATATATAAGTACACACACAGACACGTTAAACTTATTACACCCCTCATTGTGCGTCGGGGGTTACTAAAAAACGGTTTTTAAATAATGCTCTGGAAAGGCTCTTAATTGGGCCTGTTTAACTCTTCAATTTGTATCATGATAATAGAGAGCACAGAAAACCGCGTAAAAACCGTTCCGAATGTGGCGTGATGGCACTCCGTTATTCAGCAGGGGGACGGGAAAGGTCTCAGGACATACGTTACTTTAAATCGAGCAGGATTTGTTTTAAAACAACCAAAGAAGAATAATATGGGCGAAAACTTGCAGTTAAGGGTAATGAATCCCAGAAGGTCTTTTTAACTGGTAGAGAAATTGTTAACTTTAATTTGTAATCGCCTTCCTTCATGAGACTTGCAAACATGTTCCTCGTGTTGGTTCGGGTCCGCCGAGTAGAACAGACCACCTGTCTTTCTGCCTGGCAACCCCTAAAGTGGCGAGCGCTGGTTCAAATATAGCTCAGTATCAACAAGAGCACTGGTGTAGCAAATTGCCCGGGAGGAATCCTCCGCCTTACCTGTTCCTGCTGCTGTAATGATTCTGTCTTGTTCCGGTGCGGCGGCTAAGGTAACTGGTAGACTTTTACAATAGGCCTAGCATTTCGGCCGTAGGACAGCGACGCACCAATCACATCTATGGTGTCTATAGGCCACGGTAGTCTCTTACCGTTCAGAGACCCATGTGCTTGTTAGCTAACCTATCACATGAAAAAAACGTAGCGTCTTGGTCCTAATCTTCAAGCGGCTTGAATCGCGCATGGGCGAGCCCTTCTAGAGGCACAGGGCAAAAGTAAAGCCGAAAATCGATAATAGGGCGTCTAAGCAGTGACTTTAGCTGGGGACTTGCATGTTTTAGAGAAACAATCAGTTTATTTTATAAAATAAAAGATAAAAAAGCAAGATGGTGCTAGTTCAACTGATATCCAGTGTCCGCTGCTGTCTGCAGCTGGCCGCGGACGTCCGCAATACCACACAAATGGTTGATAATCTTTACGGAATAATTTAAGAGCAATAAAACTGCAGAAACAGACTACGATTCCAAGTACTTGAAAATTGAGTGTTTTCCTCGATCTCTCTTGGATTGCATCGGCAGATTCAAACTAGAGTATAAGATCATTAAATATATACCGTCGTATATAACTTGTCTAACCGAGTCTAACTTGAGTAAAGTTAGACAAGGTTTAAAGTACACAAATTCAGTATTAATAAATATGGAGGAGAGATGAAGCTACTTCGGAATTTCGGATATGTTTTTTGATTTAAAGATAGTCCGTGCCAGTACATGGTTTAGTGGTTGAGTAAGTTCATAGTTTAGTGACGTTGGAAAACTTAACTTGAGATACTTAATCGTCCTCTTGAGACATAATAAGACCTATAGCGATGCTGCCTTAACCGTCACAATAAACATATTTCTTCCATTAAAAAAAATCGCTGTCTTAGATAAGGTAAATAACCCCGAAGAGGTAGGCAGAGGCACAACCAGGGCACCCACGTCTAGCCGACACTAAGTCCCATAATGTGATAGGTGGCAAGCCTATCGCCAACCGGGCACATATCCAATCCCGAGCAACATATTTTTTTAGAAAATTGGAAATATCAAATTTTCTTTTTGTTGCTCGACCCGGGATTCCATTCCAGGACCTCATGCAGTCAAATCCAACACCTGAACCGCTAGATCACAGAGGCGCACACCACATAAAATAAAAAAGGGTTCGTTTGTTTATAATTTTAATAAGCATATTTTATAAGATTGTAATTTATATTTTTAATCTAGTTTATATTGTAATTATTATTATTATTGAAAAAAGATAAGCCCGCTGAGTTTCTTTCGCCGGATCTTCTCAGTGTGTGGCCGCGTTCCGATCCGGTGGTAGATTAAAAAAATGTCGACGCGCACAAATACCACTTGTATGGTTTAAGTGAAAAAAGATATTTCTGATTCTGATTCTGATAACAGGTAAATAGTTTTTAGGATCCTTTGCAGGATCCTATTACTTTTCCGGCTGTACTTAGTACAGCAACGGTGGAAGAATCAAGCTACCTACTAGCAGGCGATGGTGTTATCACATCCGTCGTATAGTTAGTAGCTATAGTGATTTAGTTTATAATAAAACTAATATTCTGTTGTACATTTGTTATTCACGTCTGCAACAATTATTCAAACGCGATATTTAATGAACAAGGGATCGGTAGTTATTGGTAGCAGTGGCGCAGTGTCCCGGAAGCGGGCAGCCCGCCCCGGCCGGCTCCCGGACGCGGCCAGCCTCCGGTGGCCGCCCTCTGGACTAACTCACTAAAGGTCACTAACAAATATTGTATAATATTTTATTTTTACTATCTATTGCCGCGAAGTTCATTTTTTAAACTTGTATTCTATCGAAAACATTAAATTGTAAATTGTTGCCAAGACGACTCCACATGACTCGCACTGCCAAAATGTCATTAGATATGGTGTAGATACATACTTGTCAGTCTACACTCTCTAACTCTAAGCACTAACTTAATAAATTTAACTATATTCTGTTTTTCAACCTCAAGGATGTAAATGTCAATTTTACAAATAATGTAATTTGTAACAAAGTGATGTTTTTGTAGTCTTGTTCTACATACTTGTTGTACCGTGTTTTTTAAATGTAAATTAATGTAGTATTTCGAAGAAGGTTTTTCAACCTAAATTTGATTGATACTTCAACCTTAAATTTAGTAGCCACTTTTAACTGACATCGAAAAAGAGATCGATTTTTTAGATTCTTTTTTTAATATACGATACCTACTTCCGAGGTGGTCCCATAACTAGGTCTTCTGATGGAATCGAAGTCGGTTTTTTTTTGCAATTTACTGAGTTCAATCTATTGAAGAGTTCCAATGCGTCCGTTGTGCCTCAACCTGATAGGTATGTGCAAGTTATCATCTACCTACGGTTGTTTTTATTAATTACTTAATTAGATTTGATAATTTTGGTTTTCTTGTATTATTGTTTTACTCTGTTGCATCATATTTCAAATAAACTTGTATTGTTATAATTTAGTTGGTTTATATATTTTTCCCCCGTATTGGTCCGGCTCCTCTGTGTAGAATTTACCATCTGCCGTCCTGCCTGGCAGCTTATAAGTGGCGAGCAAAGGCGAAACGGGTCACTACCAACAAGAACGCTTGTGCAACAACTGGCCCGGATAGGGATACACGGCCTTACCTATTACTGCTGCCAATGTCATGTTCCAGTCCGGAGGGTAAGGCAGCCCATAGACTTGCACAATTGGCCTAGCACCCCCGCCACGCAGCCACGCACCTACAACATCTAAGGTGTCTATACGCTGCGGTAATCTCTTACCATAATGCGGTAATTCTCCTACACATAAATTATAAGCGCCACTTGAACATTCATCGGTTAAGTATTTAGCTCTGAGTTAGCTTCTAGTTAAGGTTAATTTGCTTTATGTTTGATAGTTTAACTCATTATTAAAGTAACCCAGCAACGTGCAGGTGGCCCTAAGTGTGCCAAATTTCAATTCCTCCATTCGCACAATTTCCTTAAAAATGGCTCTAAAGTTTTTGCTTCACGTATTATATTAAGATACCTTAATTAAACTGTATTACCTACGTTTCGGCCGTTTCCCTACCGTCATAAAAGTGTTAGATGAAAAAGGTCTTTCTTTGTTTTGTGAAAATTAAGGGGCCATATACGCCAAAATACGTCAGCAGTTTACTGTTTTTTTATACAAAGCAATCATGGATCTTGGTGACAAAAATACACAAGATTAACATGAATATGCTTTACTAGACTAGTGTTTCAAAAACACGATTAATTTTACTTTGCTCGATAGAAAAAAATCAAAAAGTTAACCCTTTTTTGAAAGCTTTTGCTTTCTGTCTACTTCAATTGTGAAAATATCGACACCAGATTTAACATAAACATAGATAAGTACTATACCTAAAAGATAAGTGTTTCCGTTTTTATACTTTTTTTCAAATTACTTTTATAGTGTCAAAAATAGTGATTTGTCGCTTAAGACGTTTACTTCAGAGCGCCATTGTTCATAGTAATCATGGAACGGGGGAGCGCGGTGATTGGCTCTTCTGGCTGACTGAGTATGGGGCCTTAACTGTTCATAATTATACTATTACAAGTACAATAATTAGTTTTTGCTGTAACGAAACGGTCAAATCAAAAAGTTTGATTAAGGTGTCAAATGTATTAAGTTTTGGCCTGAGATTGTAGATTCACCAGCTTGGTTCTAGATTTTAAATAACTTTCGAACAGTGCGAGCCACATGGACTCAATTTGGCAACATTTTACATAGAAATATTTTTGATGAGATTTTGTCTCATTTTGTAAATTGCTTATTACAAATACTTACGGCTACTACATATTGATTTAATACGCAATAAAAAGCGTGCAGCAACTTACTTTAATGTTTAGCACAGCTATTTGAAACGTAGCAATTATTGTTTGTTGGACGTTTGTTAAACAAACATTTCAAGCAAGTACATGTTCACTTTTCCATTATGTATAGATATTAGATTCAGCATCCAGCAATGAGGAAGCAGTTCCTGGCATTAGTTTATGGTATTAGCATTTACCTAACTTTTGAATACAATGCTCTCTCACTAAGCTAAGAGCAACTTTTTTGCTACAATTAATATATTTAAAAAAAAAATACGCGAACAATTTGACGAATCGTTTAAATAAAGCATAGCGCCATTTGTTTTTTCTATTTTAAGCTTAACTCGCATTTTTTAGTTTGCGGCATAGACGGCAAAATAAGTTTTAGATTTTTTTTGTTGTTTTTGTACTATTTTTTCTTATTATAACGGAAGGCAAACAAGCAGATGGATTTCCTGATAGTAAGAAATTTACGCCACCTAGAGACACCACATATGTACTAGTTTACATACCTACCAAATTTCAGCTTCCAATATCACAAAAAGCTTACCATATGAATCTTGATGACCACAAGTCAGTGACGAAATCGGGGGTTTTAACTTATTAATAACATCTAAAAATGGAGTTATGCAATTAAAATTTTATATTGCTAATAGGTTTACTGCAGACATTATATCCTGGATATTTTGTGTATCCGGTACAATCTAAACCAAAGCTGTAAGAACTCAAAATGTCAACGAAACCATAGACTATAATACTTCGTATGAAATCATTGAACGAAACGCTTCGAGAATAGGGAGTTAAATGGTGCCTAAGTTACGTTTAGCTTTGCTAGTCTGGGCGGAGGCAATCCGAATTTGGAACCGTTACCACAACAGGAGTTTTTCGAAAACTGATTTTAAGATGCCCCCGTTTTAGGCAGTCAGCAGTTCCGTGAAAGTAAAGTTCCTAAGAAATGAGCACTAGGTTTTTGTTGCAGTAGTAATGTGCCACTCGTCGCAATAACTGTTCGTCCGGATGACATAATATACTTTCGTATATGAAGAAAATATATAGAAAAAAATATAAAGACAATATAGTTTTTTAACTATTAAAATTAAGGCTCCTCTGTGGTCTAGCGGTTCTGTTGTTGGACTTGACTGCATGAGGTCCCGGTTCGGGCAACAAAAAGAAAATTGGGTTTTCTAATTAACAAATTTTCTAATTAAAAAAAATTTTGCTCGGGATTGGATGTCTGCCCGGTAGGCGATAGGCTTGCCACCTATCATATTGTGGGAATGTCTTCGGCTAGTTGTTTGTGTCCAGGTTGTACCTCTGCCTACTTCTTCGGGGATATGGGCACGAAGATACTTACTTAAAATAAAGCAGTAATAACAATAAAAAATATAGGTCTTTTTAGGTATTGTTCTACAACAATTTGTATATTTGATGAAGTGTTGAAGTAGTCCAACAATATTTTTACAGGTAAGTGTTTTTTTATTAAAATAGAAAAGCTTGTTAGCAAAAACTTGTGATAAGCGCAGGTTAAACTGCAAAAAGCGTCTCTCACTATTTTATTAGGCAGGTACCTACCTAGGTACCACGTCGCTATGATAGTTTTCGAATAACAGCTAAAAATGTAATGTAATAATATACTGGAACCACCTCAAAATCATGACCTACCTTTTCTAAAAAGGGTAATCACAATCAATTAATCAATTCAATTGGCCAAGTACCTAATCGCTTAACAAACATACACAATAAAACAAGCACGCGAATTGAGAAACCTTCTCTCTTTTGGAGTTGGTTAAAAAGGCTTTTAAGACCTCTAGTTTGACTATTACTTGCACGTTTGGTATAAGACATGCAGGTATTTCTTACTTTTAGGAATAACGTCTGTTTTTTAACCGATTCCAAAAAAGGAGGTGGCCCTAAATGCGACTCGAATTCGATTGTATTATGTATGTTTGTTAGGAACGAAAATATTCGGCCAATAACAATCTGCTTTTATGTTTTTTTTTTTAGAAAAATAGGTCACAATTTCGAAGTGGTCCCATATTTATGTTATCATGATCCGACAAGTGGTTTTTAAGTACATACCTACATAAATTTGACATGCAGAGTCGTCAAAATGTATGCATTCACTAGGTACATTATGTATTACTCAAACCACTAGTAGCATTCTGATAAAATTTATGTGGGACATCGAAAAGTATACCGAATAAGTAGGTACCAAGTACCAACTGGAAAATATCCTATTGAAGAAGTGGGAGTCGATAGGTCGAATTTTTAATCATAAAAAACTAATAAGTACACGGATTTGCTTAGTCGAAAATACGTCACGGCTATAGACAGTAAAAGAATTAAAGGTGCGCCGTTAAAAATAGACTGCGTCGTTACTTCTCTTGATTTAGTTAATTAAACAGATAATCTATCTTCCAAATCGGCACACGACAGTGGCGAGTACTGACGACCCAGTAGGAAAAGGTAATTGGAAAATAAAGGTAAATAACTTTTATTGTACTAATTGCGACTCATACTTATATAAATGTAAGACCGTGTTGATTTATATAG